>PVHT020000013.1:148622-159313 GCA_004024745.2 Catagonus wagneri
AAAACAAAAACAAACATAAAATACAGATTACTAGCACCGTTTCCCTCTTGCTACAAAGCTTTTCATTAAATAACAGTTGGTACTTACCATAGAAAGTATGCAGTGTCAGGAAAAGAAAGTAAACTCTATTTACTTTTATTTCCTTCTCAGAAGAAAAATATGTTAGGGAAGGATATTGGATTGTCTGACTAGAATAAGGTGTGATGTCTGCTTGTGGGTCTCCATCTGTTATGTTATCCTTGGATTCTGTTATCACAAATCATTACAAATTGCTGTAACTCTGGGAAATAGTTGGCTTAATAAGTTTCTCGTATCAGAAATTCAGAAGCTGGAACTGAAGTTATAAGCCAATACATAACAATAATAGTAAAAATAGTGAACACTTACTCATTGCTGTCTAAATGTGCCAGGCATTGTGGTAAGTACTTATCAAGTATAAGTTTATCTAATTGTCACAACCACCCAATGAATTAAATTCTATTATCCCTTCTCCCCTTCATTTTACAGATGAGGGAACTGAGAGACCAAACAGTCAAGTAGTTTGTCCAGGCTGTCTGACTCCAGAGCCTGTGCTCTGAACCACTACACAGCATGCATCTTCATAAGCAAGGTGCCAGACAAAGTGTAGATAGGGTCTTGAGTGACTCATGCTCACTCCATTTTTCACTTCAGATCAAGATGAGGCAAGGCCATCACTTGTCCTCACCCTTCCCTGCTAAGAACTGGCTTCTTGCTGGGTCTGGAGGCATTTTTGATGCTTGAGTGTCTGGGCATTTTGTAAGTCCCTGAGTCCCCTTTTGAATTAATATATGCTATTTGAGTTATTAATAGGTTAAGGAGACCTAATAGCTAAATGACAGGCTAGAACAGAAACAGTTTCTTAAAATGCCGAGTCTTCTACCATTTAGTTGTCCAGAAATTTTGTTCTCATTACTGGTGCCATCATTTGCAAGAATTTTTCCCCATTTTTTTTTTCAACATAATGAGGTCTTCTGGTGACAGCTCATTACAGAAGAGGTCTCCCAAACCTGAACTCTCACACTAATTGTAGAAGAGGAAGAATATAAAAGAAAAACCAATATAAAAAAAGAAAAATAACTGTGGATAACATTTTAAATAAATAAATAAATGCCAACTTGGCTTTATGGAAAGAAAATGGAGACCCTCTTTTCTCTAGCTCATTTGACTTGTCCAAAGCTATTCCAACAAAACGCAGGAAGCAAAAGTCATGAATCTGATCTCTATCTTACATGTGCAGCATCAGCAAGTCTTTTTTCTGGCAAAGAGCTGTCCATCTTCCCAGAAAGAAGACAAATATGTCAAGGATTAGGTTTACTTACTGCAAATAGAATTCTTTGCATCTAAATCTGTAGTTCCCAACCATTCCATTGTAATAGGTTGATCCAGAATTAAAGTCAACCAGGTCATCTCCTACTCTGTAACCGCTAACATAGCCTACCAGTTTCTCTCCACAACTCAAAGTATTGCTGATGGGTATGGGTCCCCGCACTACAAAACCTTTCTGATAAATTTCTAGTTACACACCATCCCTTTTAGTCATTTCTATTCCTGAGAAAATTGAAATGAAATGGTCTATTGGGAAATTGCAGGCATGCAAAGCTAAGAAGCTGAGGAAGGCCCAGACTCAAACCCAGAGAGGAGGGCATACGCTCCACACATTCCACTGAAGTACCACGTATGGCAGTGGAGCACCTATTATTCTGTTTCAACCTCTAATTCTTTCATTTAGTCTAAAAATATGTATTAAATAATCTACTACTATATGGAAGTTTCTATGCTAGGTCCATAGAAGTTGATGTGAGAAGACTTGATCCCTGATCTCACTGAGCAGGAAAATTCTTTATTTCCTTTCCCATATCAGTATCCCATCCCCTTTGGGCTGAAAGATACCAGTCTGAAAGATGAGCCTAGACCAAATGTCTCTAGAGGTCCCTCTCCACTGTAAGAATCTATTATCTTGGACCTTAAACAAAACAGGAAATGGTTTGGCCAAGTGCATGAGTACAATTCTAGGACATGACTCTGACCGATAACTTAATTCAGTGTATCGGGTATTTGTAGACTCCTCTTGCTTTGGAAAGATGATCTCTTATGATTCTCTTAACATTTTGATTCTTAGCCAACAGGTAAGATCAAAATAATTCCCCTTTTCAGAACATAAAATTTTTTCAAATGTAGCCAAAACAGTGAATCACATTATGGATATCCTTCCCATGATCGGCATCCAGTTAAGAATGCTATTAAGCTTCTATCTTCTTCCACTTAAGAGAGATTTCTATGGATCTGACCTAGAAACTAGTCTGACTCATTGGATTAAGAAGACTGGATTATGTTTTCTGTAGATGCTTTAGGAGAATTGGAATCTGAGTCTTGGACCGTCTCTAAGACTACATGATTGAACTGAATAACTTCTATAGAGGTGGCTGGGATGAAGCTAGATTACAAAGCATGGCCCCTTCCCTTAACACTTGGAAAATCACACAGCATATATGTTACCTTCTCTGGACAGAGCTAGTCCCAAGCAAATTTATAAAGTTTGAAAAACTGGATATTATAACCTGATCCTCAAATGCTCTTTTCAGCAATTACTTCTGTTTTAAATAACTCCCCCACTGCCAGATTCCATGCAACTAAATTGTGGCATACCCTGCTATAGGATACTCTGTAGCCCTAAAAATCACCTTGCAGAGAAATATTTAGCAGAATGGGAAGATGTTCAGCTATTTCTCCCTCTCCTCAATTATCAATCAGAATATGAAACTTGCCAAATATTGTATTCTGGTCACTGCTTCCTGAGGATGCAAAACATCATTTCCTGTACCAAGTCAATGGTTATGGTCTTAGTTCTAAGAACTGGTTCATAAGTAATTAACCAGACTATTTCCTGTGAGAACAGCAATGAACACATAGACCATGATAACTGATTCCTTTCAGAAGAAGTGAAATGGTCTGATATCATCAAAGGTGCGAACTTCTCACTGGAGTTTAGAGAACATCTATTGGAAGGTGACTATTAGTGAAAACTATTGTTTGGGAGCAAGATATAAACCTTGGCCCAACACATTATAGCTGGGTGTCTTGAACATGCAGCTTAACCTCTCAGAGACTCAGTTTCAGCACTGTTAAAATAGCACTAGAATAATACTTACCGCTTAGAATTAGTGAAAAGAACAACAACAACAAAAAAAAAAAAACTATGTGAAGAACTTCATTTAATGCTTGCTACTCAGTAAGTTCTAAATAAATGTCAGCTAACATTCAACTGAATCTACCTCGATTTTATCATCCAGCCTATACTTAAGAGTAGGGATAGAACAAGGGAGTTGAAAGGGTCTCACCCTCCTGAATAAGAAGAGAGCACTGATGACAACTTTTTGCACAGCAAAGGAAACCATAAAAAAGACAGCTTACAAGATGGGAGAAAATAGTTTCAAATGAGGCAACTGACAAGGGCTTAATATCTAAAATATACAAACAACTTATACAACTCAACAGCAAAAAAGCCAACAACCCAACGGAAATATAGGCAAAAGTCCTGAAGAGACACTTCCCCAAAGAAGACATACAGATGGCCAACAAGCACATGAAAAAAAAAAATGTTCAACATCACTGACTAGTAGAGAAATGCAAATCAAAACTACTACGAGGTACCACCTCACACCAGTCAGAAAGGCCATCGTAAATAAGTCCACAAATAACAAATGCTGGAGACAGTGTGGAGAAAAGGGAACCCTCCTGCACTGTTGGTGGGAATGTAAATTGGTACAACCACTGTGGAAAACAGTATGGAGGTACCTCAGAAAACTATGCATAGAACTACCATATGACCCAGCAATCCCACTCTTGGGCTTGTATCCAGACAAAACTTTCCTTGAAAAAGACACACGCATCTGCATGTTCATTGCAGCACTATTCACAATAGCCAGGACATGGAAACAACTTAAATTGACAGATGACTGGCTTAAGAATATATGATATATGTATGTGTGTGTGTGTGTGTGTGTGTGTGTGTGTGTGTGTGTGTACATATAATTTCCCAAATGGCATTATTTTGTTCTTTTCTATGGCTGAGTAGCATTCCATATAATGGCTGTCATACTACTCAGCCATAAAAAAGAACAAAATAATGCCATTTGCAGCAACATGGATGGAACTAGAGACTCTCATACTAAGTGAAGCAAGCCAGAAAGAGAAAGACAAATACCATATGATATCACTTATATCTGGAATCTAATATATGGCACAAATGAACGTTTCCACAGAAAAGAAAATAATGGACTTGGAGAACAGACTTGTGGTTGCCAAGGGGGAGCGGGGAGAGAGTGGGATGGACTGGGAGTTTGGGGATAATAGATGCAAACTATTGCCTTTGGAACGGATAAGCAACAAGATCCTGCTGTATAGCCCTTGGCACCATATCTAGTCACTTATCATGTCACATGATAATGTGAGAAAAAGAATGTATATATGTATGTGTGACTGGGTCACCCTGCTTTAGAAAATTGACAGAACACTGTAAACTAGCTATGATGGAAAGATTAAAAATCATTTAAAAAAAAAAAGAAGAAGAAGAAAACACTGATCCAGCAAGGTTCCCAGGTTCAGTCTTACAAGGAATTAAACGCTGGCTTTGTATGATCCCATGACTTGTTTTTACTCGAGCATTTCTCTCTGAGGAAAAGCAATGAGAGGGGTAGTCATTTCTCTGTGAGGTGTAGTAAAGAAGAGGCACCTGATATTTGCTGGAGACCCAGTCTTAGGGGACTTTCAGGTATGAAGAACACCAAGGATAAAGTAAAGGGAATTGCCAAAAAGAGATAAAAGCCAGCTGATACCATAGGGCCTTGGCAGTGGCAGGAAAGTATGGGCAGCTTGAGAGGCAAATATGAGCCTGAGGAGTTGTCTTGGGAATTAGTGGTAGGAAGACCCACATAGGGTACCTACCACAAGACAACTCTTTCCCACCGAGAAATCAAAGCTATTCTTTTTTTTTTTTTTTGCTTTTTGTTGTTGTTTTGTTTTGTTTTTAGGGACGCACCTGCAGCATATGGAAGTTCCCAGGCTAGGGGTCAAATCAGAGCTACAGCTGCCAGCCACAGCCTCAGCAACGTGGGATATTAGCCACAGAGCTCACGGCAATGCCAGATCCTTAACCCACTGAGTGAGGCCAGGGATCAAACCCGCGACTTCCTGCATACTAGTCAGGTTTGTTACCACTGAGCCATACCAGGAACTCTGCCAAAGCTATTCTTGAACTCGTGAATTTCTCTGTCCTTCTGGCACTCACACCAAAAGGGCAAATTTAATTCAAGGAAGCAAAACTATTCAGAGTCCTTACAATGAGGAAAACTGCCTGTGAGCACTGATGCAGCAATGTAGATGAGGGAGAAATTGCAGTCTTTCTTGACTTGAGAGAATAAAGACAGCTACATCCACAACTCCTCTAAGTCAGAATGTGATCCCTGCCCTAATAGAGGTACAGGGCTTTGGGGAGGCAGCACAGGTTTACTTACCAGGAAATGTGAGCCTGTACAAAAAGCTTCCTCAGCAGAGAATGTGATGCTGCCAGGAGGGGAGTGGAGAAGGAAGAGAGAGAATCAAAACAAGATTTACAGCAAGAGCATCTCCTTTCCAGCACAGCTGACACATCCTGGGCTCACTGCCAGCTCTGACCAGCACCTATTGAGAAACCTAGAGCAAAAAGCAATTCCCTCCACCCTTCCAATTCATGTTGACTTGATCTTCCTTCTCTATCCCATTAGGTCTTGCCTCACTTTGCAGTTTATAAGAAATCACTACACTGGGCTCAGTTGAAGAAGATCGTCTTATTTCAGCTTGTTTACAGGGGATTTGGGAAAGCCTGAAGGATGACCGCCCACTAGTGACCTGATGGTGGGTGGTGTGCCCCTTTCTGCCCTGCCCTGTTCTGTAATCTGAGCCTTTGCAGCTATCATGAGTGGCTAGAAAATTAGATTTCCTTCCATCTTTTCCCTCAAAAAACGCTTTGTTTCTATTCTTGAGATCAGACTTTGGAGTTGCAAATATAAAGCACTGTCTCATCGTGGCTTAACCATGTATTTGTTCCGAGAATGGTGTCTGGGGAAGGTTCTGTTGGTCCTGCTGAATTCTGCACTAACTCCCACACTGGACATCAAAGAAAGCATCCTGGGGAAATGGGACTGAGCCAGGTAAGATTCAGGAGGTGGGGAAGAGGCTAAATGGATGGCAGGCACTACGTGGCAGGGCTAATTCTTTCATTCAAGACTCAACATATATCAACGGAGTGTTCACCATAGGCCAAAATACACGACAAGAAAAAGACACAGCCCCTCTCCTCAGGGAGACCACAGTCCATGGAGAGGGAAAGGCAACCAAAATGTAATTATAATACAGTGTGGTAATTGCAACAATGGCAGAAAGCCAGTGTGGAATCAAGTAATACAGGGGAAGAATTACCTCCAGGTTGTGAGGTTTAGAGAAGGCTTCTAGAAGGAAGCCACAGGTAAAATTTAGAGGTCCATGGCCACACACAGAGGTTTCCTGGAAAGGATGGCGGAGGAGGGAGAAGGAGTGGAAATTACTATCTAAGGCAGCCGGGTCTTTATCGTCACACCACCAAGAATATTCCATCTCTTGTTCTTTGCTTTGCTATCCCCTCCAACTTCTTTTGATCTGCCTTCTCCCATCAGATTTGTGCACCAAAGAAACAAACATTATCAGTCTAAATAAGAATGGACCAAAAAGTCTCTTTATAAAGACAGCCTCAGTAAAATGTGATGCTTAGTCTCCGGGACTCTGAGAGTCACTGGAAGGGCAGTGTTCCCAGCAGCCCAGCTACCAAGAGGAGAATGAGATACAGCCACACGGTAGGTCACCTTCCCTCCATTTTCCTCTTCTTTTCCCTCCCGTCTCTTCTCCTTGATCCCGGAGAAAGAAGAAGAAGAAAGCTGAGTAGAAGGAGGTACAGAAAAGGATGTAGGGATGAAAAGAAAGAAAAAGAATGGGGAGAGCTGCCTTGTGCTTGTCACAAATGATAAATTTCTTAATAGAATTTTCCAGCACTGAGGGTGAGAAAGGAAGGAAAAGTCAAGACGCTTCACTCCAAACACTGAGAAGGTGGAGCTGGTTGGGCCAGGACCAGGTCTCTCTCAGGATCACATTCCCTCTCCTCTCATCCCCTCGTCCCTCTTCCTCGCCCTGCCCTGTCCAGCTGCTTCAGTGGCCCAGAATCCCTTGCAGCCTTTTGCCTTCTCCTCTGACTCTCTTCTGTTCCCCGCTGATGCCTGTGAAGATCTAAGCGGCTCCCCTCCTGCTCTTGCACAGAACTAGTGGAACTCCCTCTCCTGAGCCCCAGCGGGGCCCCCATTAGAATCTTGGCCACAGTCTATTTCTCAGAGGCAGCAGGCTCCCGACTCTCCATTAGCAACAATAGCAAAGATTTCAGAAAGGAGGCAGGTCACTCTTGAATGAGACAGAGAAATAAATGAAGACACACATGGCCTCCTTCCTCTTAGCAACAAAAACAGCAACAACAACAATCCTCTTCATCCACGGACTCTTTGCTGACAGTTTTTAGCCCCTCTCTGTCTCTGATTTTCCTCTGTGCCATCGGTCTGCGCTTCACAGACCCTTTAGTAATATCACTGTTTTAAAATAATAATAACAATGTCTCCTAGAGGACAAATCTTTACATGTAGCATTTCTCTATCTCCAAACCACTCTGCAAGGATTGGTTATTAGCCAGTAACCAACTGGATTATTATCTCCACTTTACAGATTATAAACTGAGGCCGAAGTTTGTCAAACAGCAAAGCCCATACTTTCTGATGCTCCAAAAATGGCTTGTTTCCCAAACTGTATGGGAGGCAGGGATTGTGTCTTCTATTTCTCTGAACCCTCTGTAGCATCCAGTGGTGCCCTGGATATAGGGGATCTTCAAAGACTTCCAGTGAAAAAGAAGTGTGGTTGTAAAGGGAGTTGCAATGAGAGAGTTAAGCATGGACACACGCTGCTTTATTATCTGCAGAGCCAGCCTCTCCTCCCAGATGACTACATAGTCATTAATAAGAGGCTAAACTTAAAGTCACAGTGAAACAGCCAATTGCCAGAGGCAACTTAGATAAATCTTAATAAAATTGCATTCTACACTGATAAGGATTTGAACGCTCCCAAACAGATGGAAGGGGAAAAAAGAAATGAGCAGACAACGAACCAGAGCTGCGCTTCCCAAATTTTTTTCAGGCAATGACGTCCCTATGACTTCGCAGGGACAAGGAAGTCCGCTGTAAAGACAGCATGTCCTACAAACTATGCGTATACAGCAAACAGGCCTCATTTTGATGGGCAAGAGATGGAATTTGGAAAATGAATTGCTTTCAAGTCTCTTCAGAAGCTAAAGAGAAAAGATGTCAAAAATAAAGACGAAGGTCTAGCAAATTAACAGAACACGGGAGAAGTAGGCCTAATTCCTTGGGTCCCAACATCAACTTGCTTACTCTCATAATGTCGTCTCAGAGGAAGACATCCATGAGGAGTCCACAACCAGCTGTAGTAACTGACCTTGGCCTTGGCACTGGCCCTGAGCCCACTAGGTCCTCCCTACATGCTGACCGATGTCCTCCTTGTCTTGAGCTGCTCTCCTTTGGCATATCCCTCTGGTTGCTATGTCAAAACCCCACCCAGTAGTTTCCCACTCCAATTCCTCCCTACTTGAGAACCCTCCAAAGGGCAGAAGAGAGAGTAACCCAGCTCTAGAGAGCATATGGACCTCTAAATCAGCAGAACCAACCCTGGTTACATCCTGCTGGAAGGCATACAGGCTGGGCCAAGAAGAAAAGCCCTCTAGCCTCAATATTCACCACAAGGACTCACCTCCCTTACTTGGGAGAAATCAAGCTTGAAATAGTCAAAGAGATCATTTTTCTCCAAGTGTGGCCCTACAGATAAAACTGCAACCCTTCTCCAACCAAAGATAAGCTGTGTGTTTCACTGGTTTGCAGGGTCTGGCCAAAATGGTCTTGGAGGGAGGCAGTAAGAGAAAAACCAGCCTTTGTACAAACTTTGTCTCTTGGCACTCAGCATTCTGTCTGCTAAGAATGCCCAGGATATATTTGTCCTAATTCCTTGGGCACACATCTCCTTTCTGGACGTATCCCAACAAGTGGAGCCAGGATGTGCCTTCCCATAGTCGGAGCGGAAGAAGGAGGAAGGGCGGGGGAAACGGGGCCTCCTAGCTCTTGTGTGGCAAACTCCCGCCTGGCTTTTCTGGCATCACTGCTGGAGGCACACAGTGATGCTTCGGTACCCACGGGCCCCCCGCACAGGGCCTCACTGACACCTGCACAGATGGAGCTTCTCCTTCATGGACCATGTTTTTAACACTTTCCCCAGAGTTTCTCAAGAACTCTTCTGTCACTCTCCATGTTCAAATCACAACATAATGCAATGTTATTTACCCCTTTCATGACATGTTAAAATTTCTCTCTTGACACCTTGTCCTGACATGAGCTTCAACGTAATAGGCAGTAATATTTCTTGGACGAGAATTTTAAAAGTTGACGATAGAATAATTACATAAATGAACATATCTGTCTTCTTCTGAATACTACACAATTCAGAGACACTGCTGGTATTCTAAGGAAATTTGCTCCTAGTGATCATTTACATGGTTGCCTCCAAAATTTTTTGATCATCCACCCCTGTGATTAAAAAACTTCAAACATATGCCTCCAAAATACATCTACATTCACTTACAAATTTTACACATGGATCATTGCCAGCACGTATAGTAAATATTAGAGTTCAATTTTTCTTATTTTAGATACAAATAAATAGAAATTCTAATATCACTATTGACTACTATGCATCATACAAATGGTTGCTTATACTCCACCTAGGAGGCTATGATATAAAAAGATAAGAGTCATATGTATGAGGCCATGATCATCTCTGCAGTGATAGCAACACTTCTCTCCCACCTCAGGAGAAACTTTTTCTGATAGATACATGTGTAAGGTTCTCTAAACTAATAAAAAATTAGTCCTTTAGATTAATTTTGTGGGAAGTGCTGTGCCACAAATAATCTCTAATTGTTATCCCAGCCATCAGTTTCAAACTCCCCCTCCATTTTATTACATGCTTATCAGAACAACAAAGTTGCAGCTTATTTGCTTTCCACCTCCCTCCCTGGGATTCCCTCTTTATGGAAATACTAATGAGCAGTGAAATAGTCGAGCTGCATGAGGGAGAAAGCATCATGTCCCAAACTGGGAAGAAGTGTTTAAATCATCATAAGGTGATTGTATAGTCTTTGTCACCCTCAGAGCACATAAAGAGTCAACTCTTTCACCTCTACTCATCCTTGTCACTTGCAGGTCTGTCTCTTCATAAAAAAAGAGAGAGTAGGGAGTTCTCATCATGGCTCAGTGGTTAACGAATCTGACTAGGAACCATGAGGTTGTGGGTTCGATCCCTGGCCTCGCTCAGTGGGTTAAGGATCTGGTGTTGCTGTGAGCTGTGGTGTAGGTTGCAGACGTGGCTTGGATCCCATGTTGCTATGGCTGTGGCGTAGGCCAGTGACTATAGCTCCCATTAGCCCCCTAGCCTGGGAACCTCCATATGCAGCAGGTGCAGCCCTTAGAAAAGGCAAAAAGACCAAAAAAAAAAAAAAA
>PVHT020000013.1:160313-178039 GCA_004024745.2 Catagonus wagneri
CCCTTTTAAGCAGCGCTCTCCCTACCCGCTCTCAGGAAACATGAAATAAAAAATATTCTGTAAAGATCTAACCAACAGCTCTGACTTAATGACCCTCAAGTGCAGTGCATTAGACAAGACACAAAGGGGATGGAGCCAGTCAGGAGCAAAAGGAAGTTGCTCACAGGCAAGAGAGTCCATAAGGCGCAGCCTGCTGCCAAAATTTGACATTCCCTGTTAAAACTGTCATCACCAGGCTAATATCAGCCAAGTTCACCACTCAATGTACACCAACCATACCTCTAATGGGGGTGGGGGGGTGGAACTGAACTTGGTTTATGGGGCTACAAGGATGGATAAGACCCAGCTCTGCTTTCAAGGTGCTCACAGTCCAAAAAGCAGCTAAACTTAAGAGGGAAGGGACACATTACAAATCTCATGGACAGACTCTCTACACCCATAGCTGGTAATTTCCCTGCAGTCTTGGAGGTAGCTGCCATCACAATTACCCAACCAAAGGGTGGGAGGGCAGCAGCCATATGGACCTTACGTAAGCTTTATAAACTGAGCCACTTTTAAAGTGATCAGTAGGAACTCCTACTAATTATTAGAATGTGAAAGAGATGATACAAAAACCCATGCTCCAAAGCCCTCTTTCTCTTCTGGAGAGAAGAGCAACACACCAAGGCACTCCCAAAATTAGATTGTACAATCACCTCTGTTAACCCTGTTCTAGGTAGCAAAACTCCCTTGGTGAAAAGCCTGTAGGCAAATGCCACGTACTGCAGAACACTAGGGGCCACGTGGAATTTGTCATTTAAACCATTCTTTTCATAAGAGCTCCTCAGGGTCTTTGGAATCCAAGAAAAGAGCTGGCAAGGCAGAAGGAAATGCTTGGCCTCCTGGCCTGCCTGTGGAAGCTCTTGGACATCCTGTAGCCCACTCCTCATGCTTGTGCCTTCTCAGATCAGGCCTCGTCCTTTCCCGTGAACAGTGTTTGACCATGCAGCACATATTTATTAACACTGTTTTATCAGTGTCCTGTGCCCTGAAGATACACAGGTGAACAAAACAGACAAAAACCCCTGCCTGTGTGGAGCTGACGTTAGCAGATATGCACTGCATAAAGGGCAGATGCTCTAAATGCTACTGGAAAACAATAAGGCAGGGAAGGAGGTTGCCACACCCTGCAGAGACCCTTAAGGAGATTAGAGTCTAAGACTAAGGGAGGAACTGAGAGCCCTGAATTCTTATGGTAACTCCTATCAAAGGGGATCCGGGGGCCAAATGCAGTCAAGCCAGTTAGGTGGGTACCTGTGGTGAGGCTTAGATGTTGCGGGAGGAGTGGAGTCTTACCAAGAGCACACAGAGGTCTGGGTCCCCTTATTTTTCCATTTGCAATGTGGTTAATGAGGGGTGAGACAGTCTTATCCAGACCACGTGGAGTCTTAGCTCCCTTCATTCCAAAAAGAAGATATGGATGCCAGAGAGGAACCAGTAGTGTCACTGGAACAACCAAGAAAACATGCAAGGTGTTGGACTTCAAGGCCCCTTCAAGGAGACTGAACTCAGAGCCTGTGGCCAAGACAAGAACCCTTATCATCACCCCACCCACTCACTGTAATGTGCCTCCGCCTCCTTGAGCAACCTGGCCTTTTCCTTCCCGACCCCTGCTAGGAAAGGTATGTGGCCTACTCCTCCACCCGCCCCTATGGGGCCCTTATACACCACTCCTCCAGCCAACCAGCAAGTGTATCCTTAAGACTCCTCTTTCCCCAACCAATCAGCAGGCCAGTAGGTGTATCAGGACACCTCTCTTCTCCCTGGGTTATAAAAACAGACATGACCATGTGCTCATTGTCTGCTCTCCCTGATTTTCAGAAAGTCATCCCGCTGCACTTGCAGCATCTCAGTAAACTTTACTTTCTCTCCACCTCACCATGCTCAACAAACTCTTCTTTCTTTTCACCCTGATACAAGTCCAGAAATTCTTCTTCCGACCTGTATGCACAGACCATAATACAAATTACTCACAGTTTTCACTATCTTCTGTCTCAAGGTCATTACTTTTCAGGATTTCACCAAAGGACAAAATTCTGCACAGAAGCATAGGCTTTCTCAACCTGAGTAACTTCATGATGGATCCTACCCTAGGTTTGCTCTGACAGCAACCAAGTTGTCCTTGGTTAAACTCAACATCTGGAAGTCAGTGTTGGAAATTTACCTAACCTCACAACCTTCACTAATTAACTTAACTTTTATTATCTGCTTACTTGGGGATATGACAAAAATGCTTTCTTCCTTTTTTTTCCTTTTTTTTCTGCTTAACTCATTTTCTTATTACTCAGTGAATTTTATTACATTTAGAGTTTTTCAATGATCATCACAACCAAATTTTATAGTATTTCCATCTCAAACCCCCAGTGCCTACCCCCACCCCCCAACCTCTCTCATTTGGAAACCATAAGTTTTTCAAAGTCTGTGAGTCAGTATCTGTTCTGCAAAGAAGTTCACAGTGTCCTTTTTTTGGATTCCACATGTAAGTGATAGCATTGGATGCTGGTGTCTCACTGTCTGACTGACTTCACTTAGCATGATAATTTCTAGGTCTATCCATGTTGCTGAAATGCCGTTACTTCTTTCCTTTTAATGGCTGAATAATATTCCATTGTGTATATGTACCACTCCTCTGTTGATGGATGTTTAGGCTGTTTCCACATCTTGGCTATTGTACAGAGTGCTGCAGTGAACATTAGAGTACACGTGTCTTTTTGAGTCATGGTTTCCTCTGGATAGATGTCCAGCAGTGGGATTCCTGGATCAAATGGTAATTCTATTTTGAGTTTTCTGAGGGATCTCCATACTGTTTTCCACAGTGGTTGCACCGATTTACATTTCTACCAACCGTGTAACAAGGTTCCCTTTTCCCCACACCCTCTCCAGCATTTGTTTGTAGACTTTTTGATGATGGCCATTCTGGCTAGTGTAAGATGGTACCTCATAGTGGTTTTGATTTGCATTCCTTTAATAATTAGTGATGTTAGCCATTAGTTTTTTGGCCATATGTATGCATTCTTTGGAGAACTGTCTGTTTAGATCTTCTGCCAATTTTTTAATGGGGTTGTTTGGTTTTTTTTGGTATTGAGATGCAGGAGGTATTTATAAATTTTGGAGATTAATCCTTTGTCAGTCTCTTCATTTGCAAATATTTCTTCGCATTCTGTGGGTTGTCTTTTTGTTTTGTTTAGGGTTTCCTTTGCTATGAAGAAACTTTTAAGTTTAATTAAGTCCCATTTGTTTGCTTTTGTTTTTACTGTCATTACTCTAGGAGGTGGATCTGGGAAGATATTGCTGTGGTTTATTCGGAGAGTGTTTGGCTTATGTTTTCCTCTAGAGTTTTTTAGTATCTGGTCTTATATTTAGGTCTTTAATTCATTTTGAGTTTATTTTTGTGTATGGTGCTAGGAAGTGTTCTAATTTCATTTTTTTACATGTGGCTGTCCAGTTTTCCCAGCACAGCTTTTAGAAGGGAATGTCTTTTCTCCATTGTATATTCTTGCCTCCTTTGTCATAGATTAGTTGACTGTAGGTGTATGGGTTTAATTCTAGGCTTTCTACCCTGTTTGAGTGATCTCTATTTCTGTCTTTGTGCCAGTAGCATATGGTTTTGATGACTGTAGCTTTGTAGTATAGTCTGAAGTTAGGGAGCCTGACTCCTCCAGCTCCATTTTTCCTTCTCAGGATGTCTTTGGCTATTCTGAGTCTTTTGTGCTTCCAAATAAACTTTACAACATTTTGTTCTAGTTCTGTGAAAAAAATGTCCTAGTAATCTGATAGGGATTGCATTACTTTCTTTCTTTTTTATCATTTTTTTAACCTTTAGGAGCATAGTAATTCCTACCACAAAATATAAATGCATACAACTCTCACTCTCCTTCTCTTGTGTCCAAGTCTAAATTCTCCTGGGAAAACTTAGAATTTCATATACAGAAAAATCACACTTAGAATAAAACTCAGAGTCCTTTCCATGGCCTTTCTATCTCTGTGACCTAATGTTCTAGACTGTTTCCATTCCTAATCCCACTCCACTCACACCAACTTCTGCTGTTCCTTGTGCATGTTCGTGCACATCCCTGCTTCGGAACCTTTGCACTGGAAGTTCCCTCTGAATAGAAAGTCCTTCCCACCACATATCTGCACAGATTGTCTCCTTGCTTCTTTGAGGAATTTTGTCATTTTTTGACTCCATGAAAGAGATTTTTGGGAGTTCCTGTAATGATGCAGTGAAAACGAATCTGACTAGTATCCATGAGGATGTAAGTTCAATCCCTGGTCTTGCTCGGTGGGTTAAAGATCCAACATTGCCATGAGTTGTGGTGTAAGTCACACATGTGGCTCAGATCTGGCATTGCTGTGGCTGTAGGCTGGCAGCTGCAGCTCTGATTCGACCCCTAGTCTGGGAAATTTCATATGCCACAGTGCAACCCTAAAAGCAAAAAGAAAAAAGAAAAAAGAAAAAAAAGATATTTTCCTTGACCTTTGTATCTAAAGTCCAATCTCTTATCCCAGTTTTTTTCTTCAAAGCATTTATCACTACTTGAAATTGTGTTTGTGTGCGAGTGTGTGTGTGTGTGTGTGTGTGTGCTCTTCATTCATTTATTGTCTGAATACCCTCATAAGAAAGAAAATTTCTCTTCAGGCAGAAATTTTGTTTTGTCCCTTGATGCATCTCAAATGCATGAGATAGGGCACATAATAAAAATTCTCCCCAATCTCCCTTCCCTATCCATCCCCAGACAATGTAAAATCTATTATCATAGCCAGTATGCATAAGATTCATGCCTGTGGCAGCAATAACAAGAGAAAGGAAATTTAGAAACTTTCAAATTAAAATTATATTTTCAAAGAGCCAGGAAAGCCCTGGAAATTGCTGAGAAGCCCTCTTTAGAATTTTTCTATACCTCTTATCCCCTTTTAATTAAATGTGTTTTCCCTAAAACATTGGTATTCAAAACAAATATGGCTTAATTTAATTTCTTTTTTTTTCTGTTTGGTTTCTGGCATGATACCATTAGCGTCAACTATTTATTTCAAATATTCTTTATTTCAGTGGTATTTTGAGTTATGCATGTCTAGGAATCTAATCACCAATAAGTACACTATCTCTATGTGGAAATAGTCCCTCCTGAGTTCCAAACAACCAACTTTCGAGTGACATTTTGAATTATAACTCAGCTTCAAATTGGGGTCAATCTTAAGGATGCCGTTAAAATGTTTAGGATTCCAAGTTAATTTTGACATGAACTTTCCCTCTATGCAGCAAAGGAAAAAATAAAATGCCAGCAGCAACATCAGCAAGGAGGGATACATGGGGCCGAAATAAGCTATTAGTTCCATTAGGAATGAGATTCATACGATAATTTGCTAAGCAAGCATGACACTTCTAGACAGGTGTGCCCAGGGAGTCAAGCCACTTTTATCTTCTGGGATTAGACAGAGAAACTACTAGATGCCCTGGATTTATACAATAAAGAATTGAGTGATTCAGTATCAAACGTCATGTGTGACTAACCTCACCCTTAGTCCAGCAACACAGGCAACAAAAATCGTGTGGCAAGAAAAAAAAATTTTAACTTCCCAGTTAGTGGTTTATCAATCATTTTGGTTTAAAAGAGTCTCCTTTCCTTTGTAAAAGTTTTCTGCACTTAAATGCCCAGTCTTTCTGAGCTCTTCCCCTTCCCATTCCTCCCACCCAAGATAGCATCTGTGTATGTGGCAGAGATTGTGGTGGCAGGGGGAGAGACCTCAGATCTACCTGTGGGTCTTGGTGCAGCTCCTCCTACAGCAACAGTGGCTTTTGTCCATCTGGTCAGTGCTTTTCCTACCAATGCCCATAGCTGGTCAGACTGATAATCTTCCTCTTCTTGATTTGCTTTGAGCCTGGTGAACTTCTTTGCTTAGTTGACCCCATACCAGCTCACTCTAGCATTGCCTGATCCTCCACAGTCTGACTGTGACAGCCATTTGTCCTCTAGTCCAGGGTCCACCCCACAGCTTTACTACAGAGTTGCTAGCCCACAGCACTATAAACTGCTCCCCATATCAGTCAATGGTTCAGAGGGCAATTTCTGGATTCTTGTTGCTCCACCTGGGAGCAGAGAAAGATCTCAGGAAGCTAGACTCAAGGATTTCCACCGCCTAACCATGCCTCACCTTTTACTTTACCCTAATATAACTGTTTCATATGATGAAGGGAACATCCTTGAAAGTGGTTTACTCAAGCCCCAAAAGGAACCTGGAAAATGAAAATGCCTCTTGCTTCTACCTTTGCAAACATGACACAAGATTTTCACCAGCCTCATAATTTCCTTTCTTTCAAAAAGTCATCAGAATCTGCTTGGGAGATTCCCCTTTCGTATTCTCTACAACTTACAGAGAAGAAGTCCCCTGCAACGTATCTTTCTCCTTCTCAGGGTCACAACATGTTATGCTCAGGTTTACTGTGAAGAATAATGTCCTTTCTACCCTATGGAAGAAGCTCTATGACCTGGTCCAACCAAACTGACATTTAATATGCTAAAAGAGCTAAGAAGTTTTTAAAAGCTTTCTCATCTGTAAAGCCTGTTTTCAAACCTTATTGAAAAAATTTACTTGAAAAAATCAAAAAGATTTTTTAAATAATTTCTACTCAGTGTCAAAGGCTAGATATTCAATATTTTTCCTTTTGCATCCCTGCTAAGAAAACGTTAATACTCCCTGAAGCAAATTGATGCCTCTGACAGCTTGAGAGGGGAAACCTGTAAAGGAATGCATGACGGAAAACACACTCATAATTTTTTTTTTTTTAGTGCCACACTTGCGGTATATGGAAGTTCCCAGGCTAGGGGTTTCGGAGCTACAGCTGCTGGCCCATGCCACAGCCATAGCAACACGAGATCCGAGCTGCGTCTGTGACCTGCACCACAGCTCACGGCAATGCTGGATCCTTAACCCACTGAGCGAGGCCAGGGATCGAACCTGCATCCTCATGGATCCTAGTCAGGTTCATTAACCACTGAGTCCTGAAGGGAACTCCACACTCATAAATACCATCTCACAGGCTTTCAAAACTCTTTTCTTATCTTTTCTTTTGGCAGCACTCAGGGCATGCAATATTTCTGAGCCAGGGATCAAATCTGAGACACAGCAGTGACAGTGTCAGATCCTTAACCCCTAGGCTACCAGGAAACTCCCTCAACACTCTTTCCCTGAGTATCTTGTGTGTGCAGTGTTCCGGGCAGAGGTGAAGTGTGTTCCTTGCCTATAAGAAGCAGCCAGGATGGGTGACACACTCAGGGTCATGTACCTGGCCCAGAAGATCTCAACTCTGCCCAGGATGTCAGAGAACTGGCTCTGAAGGATGGGCAAAGTTGGACAGACAGTTAATGAAAAGGAGGAAGCCCAGGGGAAGGAAGCACTGTATGCAAAGGCCCAGAGACATGAGGCATCTGTTGCATTTTTGGGAACTTCAGATCACCTATGACTCAAATGCGGAGAGAGGCTGGACGGCAAAAGACAAAACATGAATGAAAATCGTGGTGTGGTAAAGAGGAACACGACGAGCTTGTGTTTAAGAAAGGTGCCTTCAGTATGGAGGATAAAGGTAAATAAGGTTGAGAGTATAGGCAGTGAGACCAGTCAATGGTAATAATAGCTAACAGTGAGTGTTTGCTACACGCAAGTACGTGCTTAATCCTCCCAACAATCTTATGAGGTAGGTATTGTTGCTGTCCCCTGTTTACAGATAGGAGAGACTGAGGCTGAGCGAGCCTTCCTAACATCCAACCTGCGGCTAAGGCAATGGGGCAGGGCCAGAATTTGAATGCAGGTGGTCTGACTCTACAATCCATTTTTTGCAGTAATCCACGTCAGAGTAATGGTGACTTGGATTTGGATAATGGCACTAGGGATTGTGGTAGGAGGAATGTCCTAATCCCCCAAACCTAAGACTATGTGGCAAAGGGATATAAAAGCTGCTGGTGGAAACTTTTGATTCACCTTAAAATAAAGAGACCATTCTGGACTATCTGGGTGGGCCCACAGTAATCACAAGAGTCCTTAAAAGTGGAAGAAGTGAGCAGAATAAGAGGCTCAGGGAAAACAATGTGATGGTGGAAGCAGCATCAGAGAGCTGTAACATTGCTGGCTTTGAGGATGGAGAAAGGGGCCATGAACCAAGGGTGGCCTTTAGAAGCTGGAAAAGGCAAGGAAGCAGATTTTCTCCTTAGAGGCTCCAGAAGGAAATGCAGCCCTGCCAGGACCTTGGTTTTAGTGCAGTGAAGTGTCCATCAGACTTCTAACCTAAAGAACTGTAGGAGTTCCTGTCTCGACTCAGTGGTTAACGAATCCGACTAGGAACCATGAGGTTGAGGGTTCAATCCCTGGCCTTGCTCAGTGGGTTAAGGATCCGGCGTTGCCGTGAGCTGTGGTGTAGGTTGCAGACGCGGCTCGGATCCCGCGTTGCTGTGGCTGTGGCGAAGGCCGGCGGCTACAGCTCCTGTTAGAGCCCTAGCCTGGGAACCTGCATATGCCACGGGTGCGGCCCTAGATAAGGCAAAAAGACAAAAAAAAAAGGAACTGTAAGATAACGCATTTGCATTGTTTTAAGCTATTTGGTGTATATTAAATTGTTACAGGTGCAACATAAAACTAATTCAGGGTTAATGTCACAGGATTTAGAGATCCAATTGGTAACTAGTATCCTGATGGTTAGAACTCAAATGGTTCCAAGGTGAAGCAAAAGGAACTGAAATGAACTCTAAAGGCTGCATTTATTCTTTGACTCTAAAGCCACTTAACTGATGCACTACGTTTTCATGCCTCCAGAGCATGGCCCAACCATTTATTCCATGTTTACCTTCTGGATTTTTTTATGTGACTTCCCTCTCTCAGTCTTTCCACTTTCATCCACAGCCTCATGAGAAATTTTCCACACTTTCTTTTTTCCTTCTCCATTTTTTCATTCCATCTTTGTCATACTCAAAGCTTTCGTGGACCAAAAAGCATCATAATCCCTGTCTCTTTCTACCACATTCTGGTACATTTTTCAGTTCTCTTGTCCTGTGTTCTTTCAAGAAATGGACCCAATGCATTCCTAGATGAGATTTAACTTAATTAAGAATATGTAATGAGCTGCGTAGATACAGACATTCCCTGGGGGAGCTTCACTCTTGGGCACAAAGAAGCACTAGCAATAAAATGTGACCGGGTGGGTACCCTAACCTAGTGAGTGAGGAAGCAGGCTTGGGGAAAAGACATGCATCTGTTTTTATGCCTTTAGAAAGCAATTTCCTGACACACTTCTTTCAGCTTTTCTGCCTTTTGATTTTGCAAAGCAGAGAAATGTCTGGCTAAACAACTTGCACTAGCTCAGGCAGGCTGGACTGAAAAAGTGCTTATACTTTTACAACATCAGAATCACAGCCACCTGAGATACCCTGGTCATGCCTTTTATTTGTCCCATCGAAGGAAAGAAAGTAGAAAGGACATAAAGGGGAAGGGGAGAGCTATTGGCTTTCTGATATTTAAATGTGCTTTGCTGAGGAAGCAAGAGCTTTCATTTAATGGAAACAAGCATCATTAAATTTAATGTCTATTTTTTATAATGATTTTTATTTTTTCTGTTACAGTTGGTTTACAGTGTTCTGTCAATTTTCTGCTCTACAGCAAAGTGACCCAGTCACAAATATATATATATATACATATATATACACATTCTTTTCACATATTATCCTCCAGCATGCTCTATCACAAGTGACAAGATATAATATTAATATATATATAAATATTTTTGCTTGTATATACAGAATGACTGCATCTATTTGAAAAGTATTTACTGAGCTGAGAGCTATTGCAAAATAACAATGGCATGGCTCCTGACCTCATAGGACATACAATCAGCTTGGAAAAACAAAGCATTCAGCTTTGAATAGTATAATAGTAACAGACACCATAATTTTTTTTCAGTAACTTTCATTTATGGTCTCATCTATGGTTAAGTTCCAAAAAGATCAATACGGCAAACAAGTCCGCAAAATCTCAGAGGAGCAAAACAGTGAGATGGGACTGCATAGCCTGTGTGGAGGAGGGGGCATCTGAGCTGGACCTTGAAGACAGGCCAGAGGTGGGAAGGAAATACAAACATGTGCAAAGCGAGAGGAAGTGAATATTCATGAAGATGGCCGGAGACTGAAGGTGGTAGACCAGCTGACCAACGAAAAGCTGGAAGGAAGGATGTAGCCAGGTCACAAACGAGGCTCTCATTTCTCAAAGGACGCTCCTGCTGGGCATCAGAAACCACACATAACTGTGGTGAACTTTCTCAAAATATCAAACTCTAAAGGTTTGGAAAGGAAGGTTATAAGTGGCTTTAAATATTACTTTGGGGATTTCCTGTCATGGCTCAGCAGGTAAAGAACCTGACTAGTATCCATGAAGATGCAGGTTGGATCCCTGGCCTCGCTCAGTGGGTTAAGGATCCAGCATTACCGTGAGCTGTGGTGTAGATCACAGACACAGCTTGGATCTGGCATTGCTGTGGCTGCGGTGAAAGCCAATAGCTGCAGCTCTGATTCAGCCTCTAGCCTGGTAACTTCCATATGCCATGGGTGTGGCTCTAAAAAGCAAAGTAAATAAATAAATAAATAAATGCTGTAACAAATGCAAATACCTTTATACTTTTATGTATGTCTTTATGCAAATTCGCATGCGTTTTTAAGATAAAAGACACTTCAAGGAATTTCATCATTTTGCAGCAGGACCTCAAACCCCTGGATGCTCGCCTTCCTACTCTCCTCCTTCTCCTTGTTCAATTTATAAGCTCCGTCAAGTGTAACTACTCATCACTGCCCAGTTTGCCTTGTCTTCATGCTTGTTGACACCGACCTTGCTCTGGTGCTTATTACAGTTCACTTGTGTTATTGCCTGCTGTCTCCCTCCTTCATGCTCCCTCTCCTGATATGCTACTTCCAGGTTATCTTTCTAAACGGAAAATGCAATCACACCACCCCACCGTTAAAACCCTTCCAGCCTCCTCTTCCCACCTTTTGCCTGTGCTCCAGCTACACCAAACCCACCTCCCTCCTCACCCCCAACCCCAGAGTTCCCTGGATGGACCACACCTGTTCTGCACACATGGACCTCATCCTCCTGTCAAACGCCTCATACTTTGAGATAACATTTCCTGCAAGCATTTGAACAACCCATCTCTTAATACCATGCAGTCCTTGAAGAAACCAAAAACCTCAACAAGTTCTCTCAAAGAGATTTCCTTTCCCTCTATTTCTGGGATAACTTACCATCCTCCATGTTTTGCAGCCCTATTTTCCTGCTCCTCGAGGATCATTGGGAATCTGCCAACATTATATCATCTGAGAAATAATTCAGAGGCAAAGGAGACAGGGTACCACCTTCTTAAATCTTGTATCTTCCAGATGGCAAACCCCAAAGCACAGGTGGTTTAAAATAGTTCAATAAACATTTATTGACTCACTTTGATGTGCCAGGTATTGTTTTAAGTGCTAAGGATGAAGAGCTAAAGGAGATATCACCCAGCTCTGGAGAAACTGACCATTTCCAGCCCGCTCCCAGAGACAGCTGGTACCTATCAAGGAACATGGATCTCGTTTTGTTACCGGTTGCACCAGGAAATAGGTCAATGAGAGCCCCAATGAAAAAGCTGCCCAGCTAATCTAACCACGCAGAGAGAACACGATGCCAAGAGACAGTGGTTGCAGTTTGGAATAGCAGACCACTGGGTCCTTGGCTTCCCCCCTCACTCTCCTGCAGTGACCTGCTTCATTCAGGCTTTTTCAGCACTGGACAGGAACATCCAAGTATTTAGTAGTTAAAAACAATGTTGTGAATTGAGAACTTTAAGGATAAGAAACACTGCTTGAGAATTGCAATGAACCCCCAGCATTCCCTTTACCCTGAGATGGGTGTTCATGGTCCTCAGTCATCTCTGGCTATTCACGATTCAGCTCAGATGATCCTGATCCACTTCTCCTCCCCTGTACTCACCCCACCCTACCACCGTAATCATTCTCCATGGAACAGGGCCAAACTCTTTCTTTCAAGAATGAGGAGATATGTTTCTTTCTACTTGGTTGTAGTTCACACTGCTTTCACTGTGGTCACAGGAACCCTATTCAGCTACAATCCATTAGCCCTCCTGGACTCATTTGCTACTTTTCTTGCACTCCACCAAGGGAATTTTGTCCAAGGCAGACATTTTTACCTCATCTTATTTCTCTCATCTTCTTCACAATTTTTAAGTTCGTAAAATCCTAATTTATCTCAGTCAGACATTAAAAACTGAGAGTTCCCTGGCAGCCTATCAGGTTATAACGATCCATCATTGTCATTGCTGTGGCACAGGTCACTGCTGTGCTTCAGGTTTGATATCTGGTCCAAGAGCTTCTATATGCTGCTGGCATGGCCAAAAATAAATAAATAAATAAAAGTTAATAATTATGAGCAAAACAGGAGTAGACATGGACAGATTGAATCAATCCTTACATTACTAGATACTACAGAAAGGAGAGAAGAAATACCAGAATCTAAATCCATGGTCCAAAGAGTACCTAGAAAACACAGGGAATTGGGCCAGGGAGCTGGAACATTTGTGCCCTGGAGGCTTCCATCTACCAGCTGAGAGACAAAGGTGTTTCCTGGGTTTTACAGGAGAAGTTGCTCTGACAGGTGCCCAAAAGGATCCACCCTCTTGGAAACAGAGGGACTCAAGCCGTTCTGATCAGCCCCGTACCGCATATATGGCCAAAACCTCTACAAGAAAACAAATGAGCTTTTGAGTATTCGTCAATATCACCCGACAAAATGGCCCTCAGACTCCTCCTTGATGCAACTGTGATCCACTAAGGACTGATCAGGACAGTTGGGGGCCCTCTTCCGCTCTTAAAATTCCTCTGTTTCCCATCCTGTTTTGCTAATAGCTCTTAAATTGATTAATTGGTCGTGTAAATCCAACTAGACTAAATTCCCAAAGGGCAAAATATGCCTAATCATCTTTCTGTGTTTTCCCCAACAGCTAGGGCCGTCCCAGGCATATCACAGCCCAGAGCCACGGGTCACCTGAGGCCTCTTGTTACATTACTGACCGCTGCCACTTCCTGACCTGACAATTCCTCACTGGGACATCTGGACCTCAGCCTTCTCAGAAAAGTTCCTCCACAAGTTCCATATTTGCTTAAACATAAGCCTATCTGCACCCTTCAGCTGACCCACCACTATAGATTGATAAGGGTTTATTTTGTACTCATCGTAAATGCGTATATTATAAATATGATTTATCACTCAATGACATATCAATCCTATATTATTCTCTGATAGTCATCTACACTTCTGTGGGTTCTGCTTCCCAAATAACAGTAAGGGATAGTGGTAAGAGCTCTGATTCTGAACTGATGTGGGTTCAAATCCTGGCTCCCCAACTTACAGTAGAATAGGTAAAACAATACAGCTATTTTACAGGATTGCCATGAGAGTGCATAAGCTGGTGCACCTAGAATGCAGTGCTGGCACAGAGGAAATCTCTCCAAGTGTCAGATTTACAAGAACCCCCAAGTGGGCAAGGACCGTCTTTCACTTCTTTATTATCTAAGCACTCAACAGGGGCTGGGCACACAATGGATATTTGATACAAACATGTTGAGTGATTGGGTAACTGCCCCAAAGTGACCACATCCCTCCAGGGCTGATAAAAAACAGTTCTGCCTAAGAATTCTGATGGAGATGGTTTGTTACAGCTGCTGTTTAGAATCAGATTTTGGAGCATCATCTGTTGCTCCCCTCTGCTGTCTCCAGAGTTATATCACATTTTCCTTTAAAATAAAAACGAATTCCCCGGAGCTGTTCCAGTTGCTAAAGGCAACGTGGCTGCAGCAATGAGTCAGCAGCTCACCGCGCAGCCGGCTGCCCAGGCCTGTCCTGCAGCGGCCACAGCCAAGCCCCCGCACACTCTGCAGCATCTCACTCAGGGCTCTGTTGCTGTCTGGGCTACCTGCCTCATGACAGCTGGGAGGATTCACAGCATGATGCCACAGAGCGTGCAGAAGAGTGGCTTCATTTCAGCTGCCTGTTCCCCAAAGCTTAGAGCTAAGGAATCAGAGCACATTCCTGCCAAACAAAATCTTCAAGGGGGAAGCCTGGTGACATCTGGATACCGGGAACATAGCAAACGGAAAGCTTGCATCCCTCAGTCTGAAAAATTTACTTTTCACCACTGACACTGTCTGGCCAAACCTTAAGTAGGGAAGGGGAGCCCTTTGAGCTGGGCACCTCTGTGAACCCCTTAGGGCCTATATTTGCTCGTCTGACCTGAATACAGACTCTATTTCCTTTTGGCAAGTCAGTGGGATACTTGAGAGCAAAGATTGTGTAAGGCTTCAGCGGAATCTCCAGTGCATAATCTATGCACAATAGGTAATTAATATTTATGGAGTTCCCTGATGGCTCAGCAGGTTAAGGATCAGCATTTTTCACTGATTACTTTGATTGCTTTGATTACTGCTGCGATGTGGATTTGCTGCCTGGCCCAGGAACTTTCACATGCTGTGGATATAGCCAAAACCAAAAATGTGATGACCGATGATGGTTGATGAACTGCCAAGCCTATCAAGGAGGGGTGTAATGTTGCAGTCCCCACCCTCACCCTCTTTTTCTCTACCATGTCCTCCCCTCTTCTCACCTCTGCCAAATGTTTCCAATCCCCCAGCAGCAGAGAAGAGCTCAGTCTCTCTCCCCATGGGAACTTGGTTTATTGAAGTTGTCCCCCAGAAGCCAGAAGATGTGAGTTTTGCTAGTTATTATGCTTCTGAAGGAAGGACCTCAGTTCCCAGAAGAGTGAAAGGCGGCACGGCTTTTTCCACTGATTGTGGTCATTACAAGCTTTAGTGATTAAAACGGAAATCAAAGTGAGGGGGTTTGCTCAGTCCCCAAGAATGCATATTTCTATCCTGCGTTATTTGAAAGCCTGCCTCCCTCTTTTCTCTCTGTCTCTCTCTGTCTCTTTGTCTCTCTCTCTCTCACATATACATTCTATTAAACCTTAGAAATTAACTAGTACTGCTGATCAAAGTGAGACTGAGGACCCAAGATCAAAACCTTCCCAAAGTCACAGAGCCAGTTAGCATCCTTACCAGGTCCCTGAATTCCAATCCAGTGATCTTTTCATACTATTATGAGATTATTTTGTTTTATTTTCTTGTTTATTTCCTTCCTTTTTGTGTTAAATATGTCATCGAAGGAGACCCAAGTTCAGATTTTTCTTCTCTGAAAAACTGCAACATTTCCTAGGTAGAGCCCAGTTCCTCCGGGTAAGGGATTATCCCAGAATCCTGCCTCCGTTAGCTTAACCCTAAGTGTTTCATCTTGGGGTAGAGGAGGATGGACTTCACTGAATTTTTAAATGTTCCTTGTGGGACATTGTCTCACCCAACATGACAGGACAACTTGGAGCCCTCACCTGCCCACATGATAAGTAATAAGAATTCTTATCATTCCTAGAAATGGCATGACACCTCCCTGTCACTATTTAAATGTGCAGGAGTTTGTGACACTGAAGTTTCCCCTGAAAATAAATGCAGCAGCTAATATAAAGGTCAGGAAAGAGGTATATGCCCATTCTCTTTGGTCAGTGCTACAGCTCAAGCCCCCCTGGAGCTTGCAGGGTGCATCCAGGTGAGGGGATAGTTAAGCCTGAGGGAGTACTCCTGACGGGGAAGCCACTTTGTTCTGGCTCTTTGGTTGCCTGCAGACTGAAGAGATTTCATTAGGCTTGAATCCCAGCCCACCCCACCCCGCTTTCCCCAGGCTCCACCACCTACAAGCCAAGCAGCGGACATCAATTTGTTTCAGGAGAAGGAGCGCCACCTGCTGGCTATGGGCGCTCTCTGCCTGCAGTAAGGCTGTTTCTTGAAAACCACTGTGCTGTCATTTTCAAGCAGCTCAGTGCCTGAAGGCATAAGATCCCCCACAGGGAGGGGAAAACAAGCCACCTATAAAATCGGTACCCATTCTTCACTTCAGACTATGAGCCAGGGACCTCTCCCAGAAAAACTTCTGCAAAGCCCTTAGCATATGTCTATCTCTTTCCTTGCTGTTGGTTTCTCCCCTTCAACTCAGAATGGAGAGAAGCCTTAGACTTTTAGTTCAGAGGATTCCTATGGTAAAGAGACTGTCCACTCAAGGTCTCGCAGTGGCCCCATTTTATTCCAACACAGACTTCTCTTACCCTAAGTGAAGGCTAGATTCAATTCATGCAGTTTAGATGACTTTCTCTTTGCCCATAGTAGAAATTTTGCAGCAGAATTTTCTTCACTATTGCTTTACTGTATGCCTCTCTCTCCTCTGTATTATACTTTGTAGCGCAGCTCTTTGTGTGCAGATGCTGTCTCCCCTATTAGAGCCCAAGTCTGGTGAAAGAAGGCTCAATATCCGAGTCTTTGCCTCCAGGAGGGCTTTCTGCCAGTTAAACACCTGGGAACCAGCTCCCCATATGCCACCTTCTTCTTAAAGGTCTCTGAGATCAAACCCACCCTCCTTTCAGTGTCAGCAGAAATCATTGCAGGATACGCATATATCAAATCGGTACATTTCACACATGAAGCTTACACAGTGTAATCAATTGTGTCTCAGTTGTGTCACCATCAACTGGTCTCCCCCCCGGGGGGGGGAGTCCCATCCCTCCAAGACCAAAAAGAACACATGCTTCCCGGGTCATTTCTTTGTCTCTTCTTTCCTATTCACTGTCTCAAAAGAGTCCTACTGGTTGTTATTATCATAAGGGTCATATTTCTAATCACGCCAATAAACAGGTGAAATAACAGATACAATGATCTTGCAATTGACAAAGTTTCCCCCTCTCCCATTTTCCTGAATGTTCATCTCTTGAAATAAAGGAAAAAAGACCCTGCAGTGAACTCCACTTACTTTGCTCTCATCCCACCTCCAGTAAAGGGCCTGGGACGTGGAACAGCAGCTTCACAGCCTAGAGAAGGAAAAATGCCAAGTACCACTCCGCCAAAGGAAGCTCTACAGCTTCACACAACCAGTGTGTCTCACTCGACTTATCTGTAAAATGAGCATAACGGACGTCTTTCCTGATAGGAAAACTGTGAGGATTAACCGAGATAATGAGGTAGTTAGAGCTCACACACAGAGTAAACCCTCCAAGGAGTTAGCCATTGTCACTGCGTTCATTTAACAAACTCTGCTTGATCATTAAATTGATCTTGTTCCTCACTTAGTTCCCAGTGTGGTCTGTGGCAAACACTAGGTCCACAGTCAACAGTTGTTTGCTTAATTAGGTAATTCAGTTCCTCAAACAAACTATGGATGGCAAAAGGAGGATAAAGGACAAAAATCTTCAAGGAAGATGATAGGGGCCCAAATTAAAGTATCACTCCAATAATCATTCGGCGGAAGTGCCAGGAAGTGCCAGGAGGGAAGGGGGTCTTTAAAAGGTGGTCATATGGAGACCAGAGGGATTGGATTAAGATGGCGGAATAGAAGGACTGGAGCTCAACTTCTCTCCCGAAAAACAGCAAAAATACAGCCAAATGCCGAGCAACCTTCAACCAAATGGACTGTAAACTTCCAAAAAAGATACTCTGCTCCAGAAGACACAGTGGAGACCACATCAAGAGGTAGGAGGGGCGATTACGCGATAGAAGCAACCCCCTACCTCC
>PVHT020000013.1:179039-228288 GCA_004024745.2 Catagonus wagneri
CTGCCATTACAGGTGTCCTGCCAATAGTGCCCTGCTTCAGGGTGAACCTGATTTTCTTCTGATGTTCAAGCAAAGGCAACCATGCTCTCCATAGGTGTAAACTGGCATGCACATTCGGCAGGGAGGGTGGGTTGTAGACGTCTCAGGGACATTCCATTACTAACACTCCCTACCCGGCCCACCCTGTGTCAAAGTAATAGAACCTTCTCCTTCATCAGGCATGGAGGACATCCATCAGCCAAGCAGCTGGCAGCAAGCAGTGAGGGAGAGAAAAAGTGTCTTTCTGGGAAGCAGGTTGGCCAGCAAGTCAACCACCTGGTCGAGGGGAGGTAGGTCCATTTTGCCCACACAATGCCACAGTAGAACCCATTTGGGCATTCCCATCCTAAATAGGCTAAGAAAGCCATTTAGAAGAATATTGATGCTGTCTAGACTGACCTTTTTTTTTTTTTGCCTTTTTGTCATTTTAGTGCCGCACCTGCGGCATGTGGAGGTTCCCAGGCTAGGGGTCTAACAGGAGCTGTAGCCGCTGGCCTTCGCCACAGCCACAGCAACGCGGGATCCGAGCCGCATCTGCGACCTACACCACAGCTCATGGCAACGCCGGATCCTTAACCCACTGAGCAAGGCCAGGGATCGAACCCGCAATCTCATGGTTCCTAGTCGGATTCGTTAACCGCTGCACCACGATGGGAACTCCGAGACTGACTTTTTGAACAAGTCATGGAATGAAGCTCGGAGAACAAAACACATTGATGAGTAGGACTCTCAGCTCCCACAGCCTGAGTCTACAATCTCAGTCTCAGTTTTGCTAGAACTATAACAACCTCACAGTGGAATCAAGTGATGCTCACAGGTATTAACATCCATCACCCTGAGACAGAGATAACAATCTTTAATTATTAGAAAAATTAGCTCTACTTTGAAAATACCTTGTATAAATAACCACAGATTTCAATCTTTTGATTAGTAAAACTGTAACCTTATAAGGCCAATTCTTTAAAATCCCATGCTTTCTTTCTCTGTTTATTTGTGCCCAGCCTCCACTGAAACACTTAGTGCATCTCCAGTAGCTGTATCCCTGAGATGCCCAAGCTACAGTCCTGCAACTTTTATTTTCATGCAATATTATGTGCTGGCTGCTTAGCTGAATCATGAACTCAAATGTTGATTGCACCTGTGAAGGTCACAGCTACAAAGCCATGACACAAACGTTGGCAGTTACCTCAATTACCAAGAGTACCTATTAAAATTAGAGTTGACCACCCATTAACCTTACACCTACTAAATCTGAATTTGTGAGGATGGGTAGTTTTAATAAGCTCCCCTGTGCTTCTGATGCCCTCTAGAATTTGAGAACGACTCTTTAGTACCTCAGTACTCTAAGTGTGGTCTATGGACCAACAGTATTAACACCTATAACCGTGTTAGAAAGGCAGAACATCAGATTCTTCCTCAGACCTGCTTGATTAGGACTGAACGAGAGCCCATATCACTTGTCTGCAAATTGGAGTTTGGGAAGCTGCCCTACAACAAAGGCCATGACTAGGCTGATGTCAGCCTGCTGAGTCATTTTGTGTACTTAGTTATTTAGTGACTCTCGCACCAGGGCTACTCCCCAGTGGTATTATTATGCAATGCAAAGATCCTCAGTCTTTATGCCCACTGTCAGAAGCCCATCTACATGCCTCTTCTCCAGCCCCCCAGGCTCTCAGTCTTCCAGTCTTTTCTCTCTGGTCCCCTGACCAAGAGCGAAACGATTCACTACTCCTCGTGAGTTTTATTACTTTGGTCTACTTCTCTTTCCACGCAGAATGGATGATCAGGACCACCACTTCACGTTCTGCCTATCAAGAGGATTTCCTCTCATCTGTTTTTATGGACCACTGGCAAGTGGGGCTGTAGTTCACAGCAGTCCACTTTCAGCCTTCACCCCCATATAAAGCCAACATACCCATGATGCCAACACGTTTTTATCCTCCAAAAGTTATTGATAATGGAGGCTCTGTTGCAGCCATAGGCACAGGAGTCAGCTGATGGAGAGGCAGTTGTAGTGGTGCCATGGGAGTTCTGAACTGTTTGCTCATGTAGCTTCTTTGTGATCTCTGACACTGCCTTGCCTGATTCTGTATGAACCACTTGCATTCTACAGAGCTATCTGAAAGAACAGCTGCAAGCAATTCCTGAAGGATTCAGCTGTGAGTCACCAGCAGCCAACATTCTGGCAGTGGGGGGAATAAGTACATTGACCCTAAAAGGGGTATCTGAACGGTATGCTGCAGAATCCACTCTGGTATCAAATTAAATCTTCATACTAAACCTGTGAAGAAGCTAGAAAGGATGTTAGAACTGCCATCATGCAGAGGAAGAATCTGAAGTATCTCAAGATTAGGCAGCTTTCGTTGATAGCAAACCAGCTTAGCATTACAATATTCCTGGAAGCAGCATGGCCCAATAGAAATGTAATGTGAGCCACATATGTAATTTTAAATTTCCTAGTAGCAAACGTTAAAAGTTGTCAAAAGAAACAGGTGGAAGCAATTCTAGTAATACATTGTATTCAAACCAAGAGTTCCAGAATATTATTTCAACATGTAATAACCATTAAAAATGAATGAGGCATTTTACATTCTTTTTATCATACTGAGTCTTGGAAATCTGACGTGTGTTGCACATTTATAAAACATCCTAATTTGAAGTAGTCACATTTCAAGTGTTCAGAGGCCAAAAGTGGCAACTGAATCAGTAGCCATAGATCCAGACTCTCCATAATTCTTTCTCATCTTCCCTGAGATGTCCCTTTCTAACTGGCAGGACCTAAAGCCTTGGAGGGAGATGCTTGGGCATTAACCCCACCTTTGGCAGAAATCTAGGTCCTTGCCATTTTTGAAGCTTCCAGAACCCCCACTCATTTGGCACAACAGTTAGCTTTGCAGGTGTTGCTGCCACTTGCTGGAAAGGTTCAATTTGAAAAAGAAAAGGAAAAAAGCAGTGGTAGACAAATGTTTTAACTCCATCTCTGTGTGTACCCTGTAATTTAATGCTAAATCCAGCTCAATTCGGTTTCTGTGGCAACAGAGAGAATCAGCTCTCCATGGCTCATATGTCAGATTTCTAAATGCAGGATGCCTACAGCAGACTCAGCGTCCCAAATGCCTCAGCTTTGATGTCTCAGAAATCCTTGATTCTGAGATTGATCTACATATATAAGAATTCAGTTTGGAAGCTTCTGTTAGAGTCTTTATTCAACATAGAAAACGTAGGAAAGGAAGATTTAGGGAGCTCTCAATCCTGGAAATCTTTAGAAATGGGGAAGCTCTTCATTTGGTTTGAGAAGATGTGGGAGATGAACTTTGTGGAGACAGAAGAAGGCCTTAGACCTAATGTAGTCTTTGCCAGCCCATGAACCCATGAGGCCTGAAAAGATGTACATGTTTGACACAGAAGGACCCCTGGGGGCAGCCATGAGCCCTCAAAAGTAAATTTGCTTTCTTCTGTCACCTTCCTTTCAGCAAGTAGCATGCATGGGATTTGGGAGGTGTGGGTTCATATCCTGATCCCAGCATTGACTTAGATGCTTGAGATGTTTCTTTGCCTTTGGGTCCAGAGACGTAGAACCATCCCAGAAAACCCTCTGCCATTCTGGCCAAGGCCCCAAGATTGGAGTGAATTATTTGAGGATCTCCTTAAAGCCCCTCCCCATTTAGTACTGAGATTTTTTTTTCCCGTTTGGCTCGGAACCCCAGAACAGACCTGTTCCCTTAGAAGCCTCCAGAACAGTGATTTCAATTTTTTTTTTATCACAACCCACAATACAAAATTCAAGAACATCATGATCCAGGACACCACATTCCCAATGACTCCCTCCAATTTATTTTCCACACTCACTCTATTCAGAGTATTATTTTCAAAGCACATATTGTATCAATAGAAAAACTCCTTGATTGCCTCTCATTACTCTCTGACTAAAAACAACACCCCATTAACTTGGCTAAGGAAACCCAACAGGATCCAAGCCCCACCTGCCTCTCTAGCCTCATCTTGCCCTTGTCCTCCACCCCCTCCCGACACACCTTCACATTCACTGTGCTACCTCACATTTCAGGCTGTGCACAAGCTCTTCCTTCTACCAAAGTGTCCTTCCACCCCCTAACCCCAACCTGGTTAACCCCTAGCCATCCTTCAGATCTCAGCTCAGCCATCACCTCTTCCCTGATTTCTCTGGCCAGGTGCAAACTTTTGTTTATGAGCACTGGATATTTCTCCTTTGACACACGGTCACCGGTACAATTTTGCATTTGTTGGCATGACTATTTGAGTAATACTTATTTCTTCCACCAAACTTTGAAACTCTGAAGAGCAAGAATATTTTTTTTTATTTTTCCCAGTATTGTGTCCGGCGCTTGGCATAAAGTAAAAGCTCAATAAATATTTGTCACATGAATGAATGAATAAATAAATTTCAAGTGACAGCTCCCTACAATTGGTAAATTTTCATAGAGTGCTCTATTGAAAAGACTTCTAACGCCAAGAAGACTGGGCTCAGTTTCAAAGAGTGTTACAATTGGTTGACAATGGCTACCGTAGTAGTGACATGAGTTCTGATTATTTGCCCTTGTATTAAAGAGTCTGACTTCCTTGGCATAGGCCAGACTCTGAACTATTTTTTTAGGCTGGCTAAGCGATACAGCGAATGCTCAAAACCCATCCAAATCCCCTTGGCATTCCCTGGAGCTTCTCTAACCACATTAGATTTCCAGTTCTGAATCTTCAATATTTTTTCATCTTTGGGCCACCAATTCTCCCTGCCAAGGAGAGTGAGGCGAGAGAGTCAAATCTTTACAAAATATGCTCCTGACGACTAATACAGCTGCGATTCCTAGGACTAAGGAAGTTGGGTAACCCAGCTCCAAGGTGAAAACCCAACCCTGAAGGAAGGACAATATCAACTCAACATCACGGTCCACGCGCCCCCCTCCCCAACTTCCGTCTACCCAGGGCTGGATTGGAAAGCAGATCCTATTTTCAGATTGACAGACCAGGAGTCTGCTCCAGCTACAGAATCACTCCCCACCCCTTGTTTGCCTCAGAGTTGGTGAAGGGGAAACCATGGGTCCTAGGAAGAGTCTGCTGATCCGTGGGAGGGTAGCATTTTGCTGGGGTTTTTCTCTTTCTTTCTTTTCTCATTGCTCTTCTCTGCTACCCCAGTTGGCTCAATCTTTGGGCTTCCATACAGCCTGGCTTATGCCAGTCAAGTGAGGGAGGGCATGCCATCGACAGCCCCATGCTGGGAATGGTGACCACAGGACCAGTGGTCAAGTGCTGCCTGAGCACTCTGAGCTACCCACACGGCTCTGAGCAACTGCTTTCTGAGCATGAACCTCCCTCCATCTGCAGCACCCAATGAGGCCATTATCTTAGCTTCCCCACTCAGTCTGAGGCTCTCCTTGCAGCCAACAAATTTGCGAGCATAGCTTTATAGCTTCTACAGACCACAGTGAGCTCTTTCTCTCATACTCTGCCAGCACTGTACTTTGGGGTCTATTTTCAGTGGGAATTTTCAAAACTACACATTGAAAAATAAGCTACCCATTACCTACAGCAGTGCAGCACATGAAATAGTACCTGGCAGGTGTGCAGCCCTTTCCAAAGCACTCACATGCTGGAACTTTATTTCACTCTTGTGGGGCTTCAAGACCTCTTCAAGGAGCTGGAACTCAAAGCCTTAGGCTAAGACAAGAATTACCAGACGGTTGTCATCGCTTCACCCGTCTCATTGCAGTCCCCTCCCCCACCTTGAGCAAGATGGCTTACTCCTTCCTGCGCCCCTACTAGGAAAGGTATGTGGCCCACTCCTTACCCCATCCCTATTGGGGCAATATACACCCCCACCCAACCAGCAAGTGTATTGTAAGACTCCTCTTTCCCAGGCTAATCAGCAGGTCAGCAGATACATTGAGAAAGACCTATCCGCTCCCTGGGCTATAAAAACAGTTATGACTACACACCAGGGTCAGCTCCCCCTGATTTTCAGGAAGTCATCCCACCGCACTGGCAGCACCTCTTATCTCAACAAACCCTTCTTTCGGAGTTCCTGTCGTGGCTCAGCAGTAACAAACCCAACTAGTATCATGAGGATGGGAGTTCGATCTCAGGCCTTGCTCAGTGGGTTAAGGATCTGGCATTGCCATGAGCTGTGGTGTAGGTAGCAGAAGTGGCTTGGATCCCTCATTGCTGTTGCTGTGATGTAGGCTGGCAGCTGCAGCTCTGATTCAATCTTAGTGTGGGAACTTCCATATGCTGAGGGTGCAGCCCTAAAAACCTAATGACATAAAATAAACTCTTCTTTCTCTTCGCCTTGCTATTCTGGAAAATTTTTTTTTCCAACCCACATGCATAGACCACAGCAACTCTCTCAAAACCCTGGGAAGTAGATATTACAGTTACCCAATGTTCAGGCCCAGGATGGTTCAGTGACTAGCCAGGAAAGGGAAGAATGGGAATTTGGACTGGGGACCTGTAATCCTGAGTCCCTTCCCCTTTCAGCTCACCTCCTGTCTCATCTGGCTCTACTAGTCCTTCCTTGAAGCAAGCACATCAGTCTGGGGGTCTCAGCAGTTAATAGGTCACAGACCCTGCAGGTGGCCTCCACCCACTCGGATACAAGGAAGGGACCCCAAGTTAAGTAGGTTGGGGCAGTGTTCATTTGTTTGTCAGGTTGCTTTAGATATGGAAAGAGCTGTCTAACCTGGCCGCAGGGAGCAGCAAGGTATCAAGGTGCTTTGTTTTTTGTTCCGTTTTGTTGTTTGTTTGGTTGGTTGGTTGGTTGGTTTTTTAGAATAGAGATTTATTGAATACACTGCTAAGGGTGGCAGTGGGCAGGACAAGAGGGACAGTGGTTTGGGATTTTTTTATAAGAGGACTGGCCTCAGTCTGGACCCCCCTCTTAGCTCCCACCATGCAAATAAAGGATTGAAACATTGCCATTCTGGTTGGTGGATATTCGAGGCCACTCATTGGTCTGTTGGAGGTTAACACAAAATGGCTTTTGTCCTATAAAAAGGCTTCCACATTCCCTCCTGCCAGATCAACAGTGCAAAATCTTTGACATCTGGACAAAGGTCTCATTTCTATAGCTGATTCGTGCTGAGCAGGGGGCAACTAGGATTGTCAGTCCATCAAGTGTTTTGTATGCCAGTTGATTGGAATAAAAGCTATGTTGGTAATTTAGGAGATGTTTGAGTATAAATTTTCTGCAGCTTGGTCTAAAGGGCTCTGGGAAAGTGGAGTTTTCCATTCAATAGGTTGGAAACTTTGCATATCATTTGAAGATGGAACTCCTGGCTTCTGGAAGAAACGAATTTGACGAACACATTAAAAAGATGGGACCAAAGATCAGTAAAAAGAGTTATTGTAACTAAGGGCACAAGTAGGTGTGAGAACTAGATTTGGTAACAATTGTGATTATGGTCCAGATAGAGTCAGCTTGGACTACTCTATCCAAGGAAATGGAACCACTCAGCGTCGTCATATATATTTTTGTGGCAGAGGTACCTTTCAGCTCTTGTTTGTTAATGTTTTCCCATATTATGTGATGCTCTAGCTTGCCACTTACTCTCTACCAGGTTTCTGAGTCCCTATTCCAAGGTTATGTTAGAAAATTATTAGGAAAAATGCTCCAAGTATGCAGAGGCACCATAGCACAACCAAAAGGAGCACTGGCTTGTATAGTCCCAAAGACCTAGGTTTGAATCTTGACACCGCCTGTGTGATCCTGGTTTGCCTCTCAGAGCATCAGTCTCTTCACCTGTAAGCTGTGGCTTATAATGTAACACTCATCCTTCTCAGGTAATAATAAAGATTAAGGAGGTACAGTGTCTGGTACCGTGCTTGTCACAAAAGAATACTAAAAAAAAAAAAAATTAAGGGATTTTATTTGTCCTTATCAGTTTTCCTAAATCTTCTTAATTCTGCCCGAGATGCTGATGCCAGAGACACTGTCATTTATTTCAACAACAGAAGTAGAGCGTTTGAATGCCAGGATGTCATAGGCCTTCTTGTGCTCTGCAGGGTAGACCTGGTCTGGAGATGTGTTTCTGTTTCTGAGCTCAGCATTTATAATCTATCAAGTGTCAGCATTAACATAATGTGACTGACGAGGGTTAATTTCTAAAAAATACAAACAGCTTGTACGATGTCATTAAAAAAAATAAGCAACCCAATCAAAAAATGAGCAGAAGACCTAAACAGACATCTCTCCAAAGAAGATATGCAGATGCCAATAGGCACAAGAAAAGATGCTCAGTATCACTAATCATTGTAGAAATGCAAATCGAAATTACCACCTCGCAGTAGTTAGAATGCTATCATTAAAAAGTCTACAAATAATAAATGCTGGAGAGAGTGTGGAGAAAAGGGAAGCCTCCTATACTTCCGGTGGGAATGTAAATATATGTAACAGGATATTACTCAGCCATAAAGAATGAAATAATGCCATTTGTGGTAACATGGATGGACCTGGAGGTTATCATATTAAGTTAAATAAGTCACAAAAAGAAAGACAAATACCATATGATATCACTTATGTATGGAATCTAAAATATGACACAGGTCAACATATCTATGGGAAAAAAAGTCTTTTTTTTTAAGTCTACGTTTCTGTTTCTCCCAGACACAGAGAACAGACTTGGGGTTGCCAAGGGGAAGGAGGTAGGTGAGGAAAGGATTGGGAATTTGGGATTAGCAGAGGCAAATTATTATAAATAGGGTAGATAAACAACACAATCCTACTTTAGTCCACAGGGAAGTATATTCATTAACCTAGGATAAACCATATGAAAAAGAACATATATGTGTAACTTAGTCACTTTGCTATACAGTGGAAATTAACACAACAATGATTAACACTTTGATCATTTTTTAAAAAAACGTGTCAGTGTTACCTTCTTCCTATCCATATTATAAACCCTCTAGGGCAAGTCCCTGTTCTAAAATGCTCTGTAGACTTTATTCGTAGTGCCTGCTGGGTACAGAATGAATATTCCATAAATAGCTAGTATCATCTGGACAGGGATTGCTGTGTGAAGATGGCTCACAAGACACTGTTCCCTCTCTGACAAAAGATGTAACGGGTCCCCCTGAGAAGGTCTCATTTGGTCCCAGTGACATTCACCTAGCGAAAACCCTTGGGCATGGTGCTCTTGCCACCTTAGGTGGGACAGCCTTTGCAAAATCACACAGACAAATTCTGCAGGTGCCAAGCCTGAAATATGGCCCTAGGGGAAGAGGGCTAACCTTTCCTCAGCATCTTCTATAGATCAAGGACAAGAAAAAGCAGAGAGTTCAGTTCAGTTCATCCACTAAACCCATTGGGGGATGTCCAGAGACCTGTGGAGAAATGTACAGAAGTGTCTGTTCCAGGCAGGAGTCCTCAGGTAATACCTCCTGTCCTCCTCTCTCCTCTGCAAAGCCCCCCGATGGGGGACACTTTGCTGCAGTGCCCTCCCTTCTGCCTGTAGACAAGCATTTGTCTCTGGCAGATTGCGGCTGCCAGCTCCTCCCCAGAAGGCTGAGATGACTCCTCAGGGAGAGGCAGGCTGTGCCTCGGGACCTGTTCAGGGATGAAGGATGCCAGTGGGTCTCTCTCTCACCATTTGCATGCTGATTTGGTTCCCTGTGACTCATTTTTATGTTCATCGCTTTTTCCATATGGGTCCTTCCCTCTCTACTTTGCATTTTCCTGATGTAGTAAGGCAGGGTATTTTGTCACTCTTGCTTTCCAAAAATAACTCTGGACCAGAGCTTTTTTCTTTGCAATTGCAGGGCTGTCTGAACGAGCTGTGGTCTCTCAGCAGAACATAACCCTCAGTCTGCTGGGTAAAAGATGCTTGGAAATGACTACTCCTCTGGGTAGGGTGTCCTGAAGGTTAATATCCTGAAGAGAGATGCCTAGGGCAGGCCTGAGTACACAACAGGGAGCAGCAGAATAAACATTTGCTAAGAGAATATTTTTAAGAAGAATTAGACATAAATGATTACAGAGAAGGAGTAAAAGACACTCTATTTGGTGCCAGGATGTAGGCAATTTAGGTATATGATAGTAAATTTTAAATGTAGATATAAATACAGATGCATGCATACACACACACACATATATACGGTGGTCTATGAATGGTGTCAATAAGACACAGATGCTGTATATAAGATGATAAATGAATTAATTAAATAGGCGACAAAATATACCCAGATCAAGCAAACCAAGATGAAGATTCCCCACTGTTTTGCCAGCAGCCGGAAAACTCTCCAAAGCTGTCATCGAAGGCAGTGGGCATTTCTCTCTTGAAAATGTTGATCTGGGAATCAGAACCTGCCACACAACAACTACTCAATCCACCACAAATAAACCTACCACCGAGTGAGAGACTCTCAGCACACGATGTACAGCGCAGATTAAGCAAATGGCACATAACTGCGCCTTTCTCAGCACCCCTTGATACGGCTTAAATGGGGTTTCTGAAACTGGTTCCAGTTTCTTAGTTTAAAACAGATCTCTCTTGTTTAACATTTCTGGGCATTTAGAAAAAACAGAAATAAATGCACAAAACATTGCAGCTTGTTTTCTGGGCCTTGGGCTCACATACAAGGCTCAGAAGAAACCTCCCTTGCTGGGATCACCTGGGAAGACCGAGCCTTTCTTGTCCCTTTGGTTTCCCTTCCCCAGGCCTCCCAGTGCCGAAATCCAGTCCTGGAATGCCTCTTGCTCACAGACTGTTTTTTTTTCTTTTTATGATTATACCTTCTGAAAAAATAATATGGCCTAGAGTTCACCCCAGTATCCCTTTCTAGAACTTCTCATTCCCATCCCAAGACCTGACCTTCCTCCCCATTTGACTGTCAAATCTAGTCTCATGTCAGGGCAAGCATTAGCAATCTTTTCCAACAACCATTCCAGAATTACACACTTTCTCTAACAGTATTGTAGGACCTAAATTCAATTTCAGTGGAGTTAAGCCTATGGGTTGTTTCCTGTCTAAGGCATGAGTCCTTCCAGTCTGATAACTTTCTGGAACCCAAATCACTGAGGCAGCTGGAATCAGGGTGTCTCACAAGAGGCAGCTGTCACTTCACATACTGCAAAATATTTCTGCAAAAACTGCCCCAAAATGCTAAAATCTCTCACTGGGGAGAGCTGATTCATGGAATTTAAAATAAGATTTCCATATGGCTGAATAATTCTGTTGAGGAAAACAGAAAAGGAGAAAACAAGTATTGACTTCTTCAAGTTCTTCCTTTTGAGGTCAAGTCAGGGCACAGAGCACTGGGGACGCTGGGTGACCAGCTTGGATGCTGGAAATGTTGGAGAGGACCTTTCTCCTAGAGAAACTCCTGAAAGAGTCTCTGCAAAAATGCACAGCTCTTGCATGTCCACTGACATCTCCTCCCCAGGCAAGAAAGGTCAAGTCAGAAGCCAAAACCAAAACATACCACAGCCCCTTAGAGACCAAAAGCTCTATGAAACTCCTTATAAAATCCACCTCCTATCATAAATTCAGCAAAATATTTGGTGACAATGTCACCATAACCTCTTCAAGACACAAGACTCTGGATATCACCCTTTCCTGCCTTCCTAGATCTTTTTCATTATTGAACATTCTCTTACTTATACATTCCACCTCCTTCTGACACCTAGTTCCTTTCACTTGACTTTAAATGTCTAGACCTTTTCACATGAGAAAAATAAGCATAATTCAACTTTCCCTTAGCTGGCTTCTCCTCCTCTCCCTATAATTTAAATATTAGAATTTCCAATAAATTGGTATAGCCACTGTGGAAAACAGTATGGAGGTTTCTCAAAAAACTGAACCTAGAACTACCATATGACCCAACAACTCCACTCCTGGGCATTTATTTAAAAAAAAAAAAAAACACTCATTTGAAAAGATAAATGCACCCCAATGTTCATAGCAGCATTATTACAATTACCTGGATATGGAAGCAACCCATGTGCCCATCAACAGATGAATAAGGTTACATATGTACATAATGAAATACTACTCAGCCAAAAAAAGGGAGTGAAATTTTGCCATCTGCAGCAACTTGGATTGGTATTATGCTAAGTGAAATAAGTCAGACAGAGAAAGACAAATACTGTATGATATCACTTATATGTGGCACCAATTTATACAACAAACCAGTGAATGTAACAAGAGAGAAGCAGACTCACAGATATAGAGAACAAACTTAGTGGTTACCAGTGGGGAGAGGGAAGGGAGAGGGGGAATATGGGGGTAAAGGAGTAACAGGTACAAACTATTAAGTACAAAATAAGCTGTAAGGATGTGTTGTACAACACAGGGAATAGAGCCAATATTTTCTAATAGCTATAAATGGAGTATAACCTTTAAAAAGTATAAATTACTATATTGTAATTTGTATAATATTGTATATCAACTATATTTCATTTAAAAAATAAGTAGTAAGTTTTTTGCCTTTTTTTTTAAGGCCACACCCGCAGCATATGGAGGTTCCCAGGCTAGGGGTCTAATTGGAGCTACAGTTGCCAGCCTATGCCACAGCCACAGCAACACCAGATCCGAGCTGCGTCTGCGACCTACACCACAGCTCATGGCAACACCGGATCCTTAACCCACTGAGCAAGGCCAGGGATCGAACCCACAACCTCATGGTTCCTAGTTGGATTCATAAACCGCTGCGCCACAATGAGAACTCCAGTAGTAATTTTTTTTTTTTTTGTCATTTTGTCATTTTAGGACCGCACCCGCGGCTGTGGAATTCCCAGGCTAGCAGTCTAATCGGAGCTGTTAGCCACCAGCCTACACCGCAGCCACAGCAACGCAGGATCCGAGCTTCATCTGCAACCTACACCACAGCTCACGGCAACGCCGGATCCTTAACCCACTGAGCAAGGCCAGGGATTGAACCTGCAACCTCATGGTTCTTAGTCGGATTCGTTAACGACTGCGCCACGATGGGAACTCCTCCAGTAGTAATTTTTTTAATGTTAGAATTCCTCAAGGCTTAGTCCTAAGACTTCCATGATTCTCCCTCTACTGTATCTCTGGGAAATCTCACTTACACCTTCTGTTTCCATTACCACTAATTCTTACATGCTTCACAGTTTCCTGTGGTGAGTCCAAATCCCTCCTCAGCCCCATGCCTGTCAGCCCTTATTAGATATCTCAAGTCACCTGCAATTGATCAAGAAAAAAAAAACTCATTATTTTTCCATGCCATAACTTCCCAGACAAAGACACAAAGACATGATTCTTTTTCCAGTGTTTCCTGACTTCCTTGAATGGTTGACATCCTTCAACCATAAACCTAGGAATTATCCTTGACATCTTCCCCCTGCTACTTTGCATGGCCAACCCATCACCAAATCTTATCCATTAACCTGCTAAATATCTCTCAGACCCCTCAGCTCTCCATATGCCTTCCTTTTTCAGGATTTTCACTTGCTGTTCCCCTGCCTAGAAAACTCTTCCTCCTTCTCCAGGTTACCTGGATCCCAGGTCAATGATCACTGTCTCAGGGAAGCTTGTGCTGGCCTCCCTGAGGTCAACTCCCCTTACCACTACTGGACCTCCGGAGACTTTGTCACTGCTGCAGTTTTACATTTGTTGGTGTGATAATTTGATGAATATATGCCTCTACTCATATCTTAAACTCCTGGAAAGTAGTCTGTATTCAAGCACTACTTACTTGTATGATTAGCAACTACTACACTCCTGTCACACAACCACTTGTCATACCAATATTTGTTTAAAGAAGGATGAGACAAAAGAAGTTTTCCAAGCATTATAACTATGATTGGAGTAATTCTCCAGCACGCTGTCACCCTCAAACCATCTTGATTATATGGAGAAGTCTTTATCAAAATCATTCTATAACTAAGAAGCTAAAGTAAGCAAAGTGAGGAATGAGATAGATGATGAAAGAAAGAAAGAAAGAAAGAAAGAAAGAAAGAAAGAAGGAAGGAAGGAAGGAAGGAAGGAAGGAAGGAAAGAAAGAAAGAAAGAAAGAAAGAAAGAAAGAAAGAAAGAAAGAAAGAAGGAAAGAAAGAAGGAAGGAAAGAAAGGAAGGAAGGAAGGAAGGAAGGGAGGAAGAAAGAAAGGTAGATGATAGATAGATATGGAAGCTTCTTGTAAAATGCCAAACAAACTATGAGGTAACCACAGAGGGTTTGATACTAAAGGGCATGGCCCCCAGTGTTCCCCGGTAGCCTTAACATTAAGACTTGACTTTAATGACTTGACATTGTCATTTCTGTGGCTCAGGATGCTACTGTGGTGCAGTTTCAACCACGGAACTGGGAAATTCTGCATGCCATGGATGCACTCAAAAAAAGATCATGGCTCCAGGAACAAAAATGGCTATAGAGATTTACAACACTGAAGCCATGCTGAAAAGACCCCATTCTCTTTAGGGTGGCGTCTCCTATCTCCTGGTCAATTTGCTAAAAACCAATTCCCAGAGAGCCAGTTCCACAGACTGACATTTGGGCAAGTATTTCTTATTTTCCTCCAAGTATTACCCCTGTGTCACTTGCATTATCACAACCTAAAATGTTTATTAAAAGCACAGGCCATCCCAGACCTATTAAACCTGGGGCCTCGGACTCTGGATTTTAAACAGCCCAGGTGATTCTTATGCAAGCTATCATTTGAGAGCAGGATGGTGGTTCTAGAGCAGGACTGTGGTTCATGATTTGCAAGTACATTGATTTACCCTTCACTTTTCTCTTAGCAACCCCCAAGTAATGACCAGAACCTGCCAAATGGTGTCATGAAACCCTCTCTCCTAGGAAAACAAAGATGTCTTGCTTTCTGAATTCTTTTTTTATTTAATGATTTTTATTTTTTCCATTATAGTTGATTTACAGTGTTCTGTCAATTTTCTACTGTACAGCAAAGTTACCCAGTCATACTTATGTATATATGTATTCTTTATCTCACATTATCCTCCATCATATTCCATCATAAGTGACTAGATATAGTTCCCTGTGCTATATAGCAGGATCTCATTGCTTATCCACTCCAAATGCAATAGTTTGTATCTATTAACCCCAAACTCCCAGTCCATCCCACTCCCTCCCCCTCCCCCTGTGGTAACCACAAGTTTGTTCTCCAAATCCATGAGTTTCTTTTCTGTGGAAAGTTTTATTTGTGCCATATATGAGATTCCAGACAAAAGTGATATCATATGGTATTTGTCTTTCTTTTTCTTACTTTCTTCACTTAGTGTGAGAGTATCTAGTTCCATCCATGTTGCTGCTAATGCATTATTTTGTTCTGTTTATGGCTGAGTAGTATTCCATTCTGTATATATACCACATCTTCTTAATCCATTCATCTGTCAATGGATACTTAGGTTGTTTCCACGTCTTGGCTATTGTGAATAGTGCTGCAATGAACATGCAGGTCAATGTGTCTTTTTCAAGGAAAGTTTTGTCCAGATATATGCCCAATAGTGGGATTGCTGGATCATTTGATAGTTCTACATTTAGTTTTCTGAGATAACTCCATACTGTTTTCCATAATGGTTGTACCAATTTACATTCCCACCAACAGTTCCCTTTTCTCCACACCCTAGCCAGCATTTGTTATTTGTGGACTTATTAATGATGGTCGTTCTGACTTGTGTGGGGTGGTATCTTGTAGCAGCTTTGATTTGCATTTCTCTAAATAATCAGTGATGATGAGTGTTTTTTCATGTGCTTGTTTGCCATCTGTATAACTCCTTTAGAGAAATGTCTCTTCGGGTCTTCTGCCCATTTTTGAATTGGGTGGTTGTTATTTTTGCTGTTGAATTGTATAAGTGGTTTGTATATTTCAGAGATCAATCCCTTGTCAGGTGCATCATTTGAAACTATTTTCTGCCATTCTGTAGATTGCCTTTTTTTAGGGTTTCCTTTGCTGTGCAAAACCTTGTCAGTTTGATTAGGTCACATTGGTTTATTTTTGCTTTTATTTCTGTCACCTTGGGAGACTGACCTAAGAAAACATTTGTAAGGTTGATGTCAGAGAATGTTTTGCCTATGTTCTCTTCTAGGTGTTTGTTGTTGTCTTGTCTTACTTTTAAGTCTTTTTTAGTTTATTTTTGTGCATGGTGTGAGGATATATTCCAGTTTCATTGATTTACATGCAGCTGTCCAGTTTTCCCAGCACCACTTGATGAAAAGACTGTCTTTTTCCCATTTATTTATTCTTGCCTCTTTTGTTGAAGAATTAATTGACCATAGGTGTCTGGGTTTATTTCCGGGTTCTGGGTTTATTTCTGTTCCACTGGTCTGTATGTCTGTTTTTGTACCAGTACCACACTGTCTTGATTACTGCGGCTTTGTAATATTGCCTGAAGTCTGGGAGAATTATGCCTCCTGCTTGGTTTTTGTTCCTTGGGATTGCTTTGGCAATTCTGTGTCTTTTATGACTCCATATAAATTTTTGGGTTGTTTGTTCTTGTTCTGTGAAAAAATGTCATGGGTAATTTGATAGGGATTGCACTGAATCTGTAGATTGCTTTGGGTAGTATGGACATTTTTACAGTTTGCTTTAGATAAAGATAACTTGGGCACCAAGAAGGTTAGAAGAAGTCATTTTTGCTTAGGAGTCAAGTGGAGAGTGCTTTTCCTTGTAAAGGCTTCTGGCCAGTGGTCTAGATCCAAAACTGACCTTGGAAGGCAGAGACTGCAGGAAACAAAGCCTTGCAAGTTTTTGACAACTAGCAGTTAGAGAGAGGCTTCAGTCATGGATGGCCTCATGACCTGAGCAGCATAAGACTTCTACACAGACCAAGAGGACATGGACAGAGGTCAGGGGAGAAGGGCTTTGTTTGAAAAACAGCACAGAAAACCAATTTGCTGTCTCCTACATTTATTTCACTTTAGGTAATGAAATTCCTGATCACAACTATCTCTGTGATGCACTCCTCAGTAGAGATGGGAGCCTTGTCTACCATAGATAGGGCTGTTATAAAAATAAGAGGTACTCTTTATGGTGTGGTTACTATAAGAAATTCTTCCTTCACAGACTACAATCCATGTCCACATAGAAAAACAGATAGGATTATTAGCACCATAGCAAAAAGAAGACTGAAAGTTTTAGTAGTCGCCAAAGGTCATGCAGCTAGAGAAGCAGGTCTGGGTCTGAACCCAGATCTGTGCCCTCTCACTGAACCATGACTGGTAATAAATCAAATGTATACAAGTTAATTACTAATTCCATTCTATCCTCATCCATAGTCTCTTTGGATGTGCTCTCTCAATTCTGGCTTGCTATCCTACTCCTACTTTAGATCTCTCTCTCTGACTTTATGCTCTGCCAAAATCAAGCCAGAATTCTATTTCTTTTCCTTTATCCAGCCTACTGAGATACAAATGACATATAACTTTTGAGGGAGTTGAAGGTGTATGTGTGAAGAGTTGATACACATATATATGGTGAAATGATTACCTCAATAGGGGTAGTTAACACTTCCAACCCCTTACATAATACCCTTTTTGTGTGTTTGATGAGAACATTTAAGGTCTACTCTCTTAGCAGCTTTCAAGCACAATATCATTAACTATAATCATCCTGCTGTACGGACAGCTCCCTGGAACTTATTCATCTTATAACTGGAAGTTTGTACCCTTTGACCAGTGTCTCCCCATTTCCCCACCCCCCAGCCCCTTGCAACCATCATTCTAGTCTCTAGATAATGAAGACTCACAAACCTTTCAAATTATTTCTCTAGGTCCCTATTTCTAATCCTCCCTTCATGTACCTGGTTTTTATATTTTATCCTTGCAAGCATCTGAATCTTTCCCTGCTCCATACGGTTTTCTCTCAGATCTCAACCCAAAGGGAACATTAATCTTTGTAATCAAGATTTAGATGTATAAGCATGCACTTTTTTAACAAGCACTGGGTGTGTCAAAAGTAAACATTTTATGTATTAGATACTTATCATGTGCAAAGCACTATACTAAAATGTTAAGGACATGGGCTCTGTCCTCAAAGAGTGTACAGTCTAATGGGGATATCAGTAAGACAGTAAGACAAATAGCACAAATTAAATGGAAAGTAAAAAGAATTGTGAAATATGGAATCAATATTTCCATTAGTTTCCCTATAACATTATTACCCCCAAGTGTACCTCATCCTGAGTCAACCCAGTAACATCTTACCTGGCATTTCGTCTTAGTTGTCCATGCAAATCTGCTTCTAGCCCAGCCCATCTTGCTTACCCTTGCAAAATTCATCTTTCTCAAATACGTCCTCACCATCACTTCAGCCCTCTGTTCAAGGACATCTGATAAATCACTCTGGTTTCTGTATCAAGTCCAGTTTACTCACAGGACACTCCAGGCCGTCCCTAACTGACTTGCATCACTTGCTGGTCTAGGAGCCAGACCCAGTGATCCAGCCCTGTGAAAAGCAGAAAGCAAGAGACTGTCCTGCACCCTTTCTATTGCTGCGGTGTTACTGCATGGCTCAGTACAGTATGCTTGCTTACCCTTGCCATAGATGTTCTTTGGACTATTGTGAATATTGTTGGAATGACTTCAATATCCTGGAGAGGGTGTGTACAAACTGCACTTGGTGCCTTGAATCCAGTTTTCTCATTGATTTACATTGCGTCTCCCAGAACTATTTTCTTCTCTTACGTAGCTTTCACTTGGCAGATCTTCTGATACTCTAGTTCGCATCTTCTTTGTGTCACCCGAGACCCATTATCACTAATCATCTTACCATCTGTGAATGCACAAAGAGGAAGACTCTAACTGAATGGTCTTAAGCCAATCCCAGAAAAAATGTGAGTCATTAACTGTTGTGAATAATTTATTGGTTCCAGTTTACATATTGAGTTAGCTTAAAATATATTCCTACCCTGAATTACCAAAAGAATTTCTAACCTGCTGACTGGCCAATAGCAGAACCAGGCTGGCCCGTGAAGTGTGCAACAATGAAAAAAATTGGGTTCCCCAGCAAGAAGCTCCTGTTTGGAGCTTGTTTGAATAAACCATTGTGAAATACATTTGGAAACCACTGGGAAATAGGAATATAGACTAAGTATTTGCTGATATTGGGAAATAATTATTAATTTTGTTAGATTAAAATTGCATTGTAGTTATAGGAGACTGTGTTCTTCGAGATACATACTAAGTATTTAGGGCTGAAATAAAATTGTGTCTACTATTTACTTCAAGTTTCTTCAGCCAAAGAAAACCCCAAAACCTGAAAAGAGATTAAGTAAATATGACTAAATGTTAACAGTTGTTGAATCTAGATGATAGCTATATGGGTCTATATTTTACTATTCTCCTTCTTCTTTTGTGTAGATTCAAAATTTTTTCATCATAAAGATTTTTTATGGTACCAAGGCAAAAAAGGTTATATAATATGTATACATTAGTTTCTTTATTAACCCTTTATCTTGCATTATCTTATTAAATGTAACAATAGCAAGTGAAATATTAACCCCCTTTCACAGATGAAGATTATGAGACTTAAAGCGATTCATTTAGTCATCCATAAAACAAACATTAAACATCTATGATATGTTAGACGCAATTCCCGCTCTCAAGAGACTTATTTATCACTTATCAGGGGCAAACAGCTGAATAAGTTATAAATAACAAAAACTACTACTACTACTACTATGGACATTTGGGGCTGGGTATGGTGGAAAGCTGACCTGGGCATTGTAGGGTGTTTAGCAGCATCCCTAGCCACTACTCCTAGATGCCAGGGACAACCTCCCTGTTGTGAAATGCAGAAATGCTTCAGACATTGCCAAGTGTTTCCTGGGGTACAAAACAGACTCCCACTGAGAAACACTAAACTGCCAACTCCCAGTTGTCATTTCATAAACTACGTTTGTTATCTTAGCTAAATAAATGGGATCCCCAAGGATGTCTTATCCACAGGTCCTCCTAAAGGACCATGCGACTGTCAGCTTCTCTAGTTCATTCAAATAATATCAGTCTGGAGTTCCCACTGTGGTGCAGTGTGTTAAAAATCTGACTGCAGCAGCTCTGGTTGCTATGGAGGTGCAGGTTCTATCCCCACCCCCACACAGTGCGTTAAATGATCCCCACATTGCTGCAGCCACGGTGTAGCTTGGATTCAATCCTTGTCCAGGAACTTCCATATGCCATGGGGGCAACCATAAATAATAATAATAATAATAATAATAATAATAATAATAATAACATTGATCTGTTTCTTTATTAAAATTAAAGATGGGGATGTTTAGCCTTTAAATATACTAATCTCAGCCTTTAGCTATTAAAGTCATTTCCAGAGCTAGAGAAGAAATTTCTACACAAAACCTGCCCTTTGCCAGATTTTACTTTCTGGAGTTAGATTTACTTTTAGCCCGATGAGAAGGTTCCAAAGGTATTTTTTTTCACTTTTCCCCTGAATTGTTATGCTTCTGATATTCCCAGAATATGACAGGAAGATTCTAGTTGTTTTCTCATTACAATGATGAAGAAGACTTTCGCATACAATTAAGAAGCCCTACCAAGTTCTATTATGTGGGTTTTGAAGGATCATCTCATTGAATCAAACACTTTTTCAGCAGCTAGAAAGGAGAGTCACACAGAAACCCAGTCATCACTCGAGACTTTGAAATCATGAGGATCAAATATATTGTTTTCCATCCTTTGCAATCATCCCCTGTATTAACTCACAGGTTATGGTGCTCTTCAGAAAAGTGAATGACCTTCAGGGCATCTTTCAAATTGGAATTTGCATACTACATGATCAATAACAACAGTTCTGGAGGAAGAAACCAAAATGAAATCCAGCTTCCCAGCCTCGCCCCACCCACCAGCCAACTCAAACATTACTTGGGTCCAATAGTATTAATACCCATGAGATGTTAGTTCTTGCAAAAAATATGGCAGACAGATAAAAATCTAGGAAAACTGAAAACTGGAGCCGGCCCATGATGACTCACATCAAGGATATCACCATTTTTAGCAACACTGGTAAAAAGATATAGGGCTAGAGAATTTTTTTTGCAAGGTATCTGGAAGTGGATTTTATTTTTAATTAAGCATATCTTTCATCTAGAGGTCTTATCAGGGCTGACACTGTGAAAGAGTGAGTAAGAGATTGTCTGAGTAGGGTGATATTCACAGTGCTAATAAAGGACTTTGGAAAATACTATTTTCATCCTCTGACAGATCCCTGAAATTCCCTTAAAAGTATGATTCCTTTGGCTTAAAGCTTTGGTCTCTGGCAAAATGCAATATAAAGCAGAGAAAAGCTTTTGATATTTACAGTGTAGTTCTCATTGAGTAAGTGTTCAGATACACGGAGAACAGGTTTTGATAGAAGGATAAACAGTCATAAGACATTCATTTGAGTGTGTGTGTGTGTGTGTGTGTGTGTGTGTGTGTGTGTGTATTTCCCATAATACTTGGGGAGAAAATATCTGTAAATCTGGCTCAGAACATTTTGCAATTCCATTCTTTCCACCTCAGAAACAGGAACATTTATGCAACAAAATTAAAAGTGCGTTCCAGATCACTTAATAAAGATAACAGATAATGATACTGATGCTTGACTGTCATAGATAGAAAAATAGAGGGGAAGTAGGAAAGACAACTAAGAATGTATCCATTTAACAAGGTCTTACCCCAGGTCTCATAGTACTCTTCAAGGACATCGTCCACCAAGACTAAACACCTTCCTTAGTTCAATAAGGGTCTTAAGCTGGTACTTCCACCCAAAGGCACTCAATGAGAATAGTACCACTTTAAAAATATTTTTTCTCCCCTAGCTCAGACCCCTTTCATGCAGTGAGTAACCCCTAGTAACTCAGAATATTCCTCTCTTTGGAGATAGGGTCTTTGAAGAAGTAATTAATGTTAAATGAGATCGTCCTGGTGAGCCCTAATGGCTGGTGCCCTTATAAAAAGAAGAGATAAGGGAAATTCCTGTTGTGGCTCAGCGGTGATGAACCTGACTAGTATCCACGAGGCCTCACTCAGTGGGTTAAGGATCCAGTAATGCCATGAGCTGTGGTGTAGATCACAGACAAGGCTCGGATCCCACATTGCTGTGGATGTGGTGTAGGCCAATAGCTGAAGCTCTGATTTGCCCCCTAGCCTGGGAACTTCCATACGCTGCATCTGTGGCCCTAAAAGAATAATAATAATAGTAATAATAAAAAAAAAGGATGAAGAGATAGGAACACAGGCATACACAGAGGGAACCCTGTCTACAAAGCAAAGAGAGAGTCCTCAGAACAAATCAACCCCGCCAACACCTTGGTCTCAGACTTCTATCCACTAGGACTTTGGGAAAATTAATCTCTGTTGTTTAAGCCACCCAGTCTGTGGTACATTTTTATGGCAATCCTAGTTAACTAAAGTAAATTTCAAAATGCTTGTCACCTTGAATTACTTTTGTTTTTAACTAAGGAGAATGCCCTCAGTTCATTTATACAGGGCACACAGTCCTGCCCCATTGTACTGTGGTCCAAGAAGTTCTTTTGAGTCATCACTCATCAGAACTTCTCAGAAGCTAATCAGATGGAATGTATGGAAGCCAAACAGGCTAAAACCATCAAGACCATTTATTGCAGGCAGTTGCCAATGGAACTTGGCCAATAGGAACTGGTTCTTGGGAAAATAAATAAATAAAGCCAGAAGACACTCCAGAGTTCCCAAGCAAATTCTCTGGACACCCAAGTTTCTTCAGATGCTGTTTTACTTCTGGAAATATCCAGGCCACTCTCACCCACACTTTGTTCTTTATACTTTCAGATCAGCAAGAATTTCTATTAATGTTGCTTTCTCATATTCTGTGAATAAACTCAGAACCACCAAATTGTACTCTTTAAATGGGTAAAGTATACATTAGATGAGTTATATCTTCAAAAAGCTACTTTAAATATACATGGTTTTCTCATTCAAATTTCCTTCTGACTGTGCACCTTTTCTCAAACCCAAAACATACACCCTCTACACCACAGGCTTCCTCTTTTACAAGCATAACAGAGAAAGGGATTCAGTATTAGAGATCTAAAGCAGACAGTCGTTAAGGCCTATTGTAAACCCAAAGAATTTAAAATATCTAGTCACCTACCAGACATACAAAGAGGAACTCATACCTATCCTCCTTAAACGTTTCCAAGTGGTTGAAGAAGAAGGAACACTCTCAAAGACATTCTATGATGCCACCATCACCTTAATTCCAAAACCAGACAAAGATACCATGAAAAAAGAAAACTATAGGCCAATATCTTTGATGAATATACACACAAAAATTCTCAACAAAATTTTAGCCAATCAAATCCAACAACATATAAAAAAGATCGTATACCACAACCAGGTGGGACTCATCCCAGGTGCACAAGGATGTTTCAAAGTATGCAAATCAAACAATGTCATGCACCACATTAACAAAAGAAAAGTCAAAAATGACAAGATCATCTCAATAGATGCAGAAAAATCATTTGACAAAGTCCAACATCCATTCATGATCAAAACTCTTACCAAAGTGGGAATACAGGGAACATTCCTTAACATAATAAAGGCCATTTATGAAAGACCCACGGCACACATAATACTCAATGGAGAAAAGCTGAAAGCCTTCCCACTAAAATCTGGAACAAGACAAGAATGCCCACTCTCGCCACTGTTATTCAACACAGTATTGGAAGTCCTAGCTACAGTAATTGGACAAACAAAAGAAATAAAAGGCATCCAAATAGGAAGAGAAGAGGTAAGACTGTCACTGTATGCACATGACATGATACTCTATATAGAAAACCCCAAGGACTCAACCCCAAAATTTACTTGAACTGATCAACAAATTCAACAAAGTAGCAGGATATAAGATTAACCTTCAGAAATCCATCACATTTCTGTATACTAATGATAAATTTTAGAAAAGGAATGCAAAAATATAATACCTTTTAAAATTGCACCCCCAAAATCAAATACCTGGGAATAAACCTGACCAAGGAGGTGCAAGACTTATATGCAGAGAACTACAAAACATTAATCAAGGATATCAAAGAAGAATTAAAGAAATGGAAATATTTCCCATGCTCACGGGCCAGGAAAATTAATATTGTAAAAGTGGCCTTACCACCCAAAGCAATCTACAGATACAATGCAATCCTTATCAAATTACCCATGACATTCTTCACAGAACTAGAACAAACAATCCAAAAATTTATATGGAACCACAAAAGACCCAGAATCACCAAAGCAATTTTGAGGAACGAAAACCAAGCAGGAGTCATAACTCTCCCAGACTTCAGGCAATATTACAGGGCCACAGTAATCAAGACACTGTGGTAATGGTACCAAAACAGACATACAGACCAATGGAACAGAATAGAGAACACAGAAATAAACCCAGACAGCTACAGTCAATTAATCTTTGACAAAGGAGGCAAGAACATAAAATGCGAAAAAGACAGTATTTTCAGTAAGCATTGTTGGGAAACCTGGACAGCTGCGTGCAAATCAATGAAACTAGAGCACACTCGCACACCGTGGACAAAAATAAACTCAAAATGGCTTAAAGACTTAAGTATAAGACAAGACACCATTAAACTCTTGGAAGAGAACATTGGCAAAACATTCTCTGACATCAATCCTACAAATGTTTTCTCAGGTCACTCTCCCAAAAGCAACAGAAGTAAAAGCAAAGATAAACTAATGGGACCTAATCAAGCTGATAGGCTTTTGCACAGCAAAGAAAACAAAAAGACAGCTTACAGAATGGGAGAAAACAGTGTCAAATGACACAACTGACAAGGGCCTAATCTCTAAAATATACAAACAACTTATATAACACAACAGCAAAAAAGCCAACAACCCAATTGAAAAAAAATGGGTAAAAGACCTGAATAGACATTTCTCCAAAGAAGAGATGCCGATGGCCAACAAGCATGAAAAAATGCTCAACATCACTGATGATTAGAGAAATGCAAATCAAAACTACCACAAGATGCCACCTCATGCCAGTCAAAATGGCCATCATTAACCAGTCCACAAACAGCAATTGCTGGAGGGGGTGTGGAGAAAAGGGAACTCTCCTGCACTGTTGGTGGGAATGTAAGCTGGTACAACCACTATGGAAAACAGTATGGAGGTACCTTAGAAAACTATACATAGAACTACTATATGGCCCAGCAATCCCACTCTTGGGCATATATCCAGACAAAAACCTCCTTGAAAAAGACACTTGCACATGCATGTTCATTGCAGCACTATTCATAATAGCCAAGACATGGAAAGAACCCAAATGTCCATTGACAGATGATTGGATTAGGAAGATGTGGTATATATACACAATGGAATACTACTCAGCCATAAAAAGAATAAAATAATGCCATTTGCAGCAACATGGAATTAGAGACCCTCATACTGAGTGAAGTAAGTCAGAAGGAGAAAGACAAATACCATATGATATCACTTGTATCTGGAATCTAATATACTGCACAAATGAACCTTTCTACAGAAAAGAAAATCACAGACTTGGAGAATAGACTTGTGGTTGCCAAGAGGGTGAGGGAGGGAGTGGGATGGTATGGGAGTCTGGGGATAATAGTTGTAGACTATTGCCTTTCGGATGGAAAAGCAAGGATATCCTGCTGTATAGCACTATGAACTACATCTAATCACTTGTGATGAATCTATATGTATGTGTAACCAAGTCAACACACTGTGCAGTTGAAAAGTTGACAGAAAACTGTAAACCACCTATAATGGAAAAAGAATTTTTTAAGTAAAAAATAAATAAATAAATAAAAATAAAATAAAATACCTAGTCACAATATTGTAAATCAACTATATTTCAATAGTTTTTACTTAAAAAATAAAGTATCTGTTGATCATCTACAGCATTAGTTTTCTGCTTCTGTTATTACAAATTATCACAAATTTGATGGCTAAGGACAAATTTATTATCTTATGATTTCAAATATGAGAGGTCTGAAAAGGATTTCCATGGCACAAAATCAAGGTATTTTCAGGGTTCTATTCCTTCTAGACAGTCTAGGAGAGAATCTGTACCCTGTTTTTTCCAGCTTCTGGATGCTACCTGCATCCTTGACTCACGATTCCTTTCTGTCTTCAAAGCCATCAGCAAAGTACCTTCATATCTTTCCCTGACTCTATTAAAGACCAAGTAATTCCATTATTCCCATCTCAGTATAATTTCCCATCTCAGACCTTAACATAATCAGATATGTAAAGTTCCTTTATCTTGTAAAGTAACATATTCAAAAGTTTCAGGGACAGAACATGCCCATTTTTAGGGGGCCATTATTCCCCCATCACATCTACTGTGTCAGTGAGTGACAGCCTTTGAGGGGTGGTGGACCACGGAAGAGAGAAAGAACAGTATAACTAGGTCCTCCACAGAGCAAATGCCTAGGAAGACCACCTAGCCAGTTCAAGTCCACCCCAGGAACAGGAAGGCCTGCTCCTTCCTCTTGTCTCTTTATGAATATCAGCAAAAGATCAATACAGGTAGTTTTAATTTCTCAAAAAGAGAAAGGGAAAAATCCACAGGTTTGGAGTGGCTCTTGAATAAACCTTAAGAGCTATTGGGAAAGGCTGCAGCGATCCCCAAGAACCAGCATCAACTCACAAAGATCAGGATCTGATAATTTCACCTCCTTTTTTTTTTTTTTTTCCTCTGAGAGGACACCTTGATGAGGGAAATGTGCAGTTGCAGCAGGTCTGATCTACTCCAAACTATCAACTTTAACAACATCCCAGGAGGCAGAATAGAGAAATATGGCCTACAATGTAAGGCAATTTTCAACATAAACCATTGGCAAAATAATCTTTGTTTAAGGATATGGAAGGGGAGTTCCCATTGTGACACAGTGGAAATGAATCCACCTAGTATCCATGAGGGTGCAGGTTTGATCCCTGGCCTTGCTCGGAGGGTTAAAGAATCCAGCATTGCTGTGAGCTGTGGTGTAGGTCACAGATGCAGCTATGGCTGTGGCATAGGCCGGCAGCTGCAGCCCTGACTCAGCCCCTCGCCTGGGAACTTCCATATGCTGCAGGTGAATCCCTAAAAAGCAAAAATATCAATAAGTAAATAAAAATAAAGGATACAGATGAAAGGATTGGTGTCATTTCTTGAGGAAGTGTTGGGCCACAGGACTGAAGTTTTACGTTCTCATCAGTGGTTAGATGAATGATCATCATGCTTGTCAATGATGGAAAGCTGGCAGGGAGCTCAAGAATGGAACAGCTGGGTGTGCAAGTGCAATACAGTTAATGTAGATCATGGCACACAAGGAGGGCAAATGAGGCTGGGGCCTGAGCATCAGGGGAAATGACATGTTCAGAGCTTTGCTTTAGATTAACTGTGATATTTAAAAGGGAAAGACACTGAAATGGAGAAACCTCCAAAATATGAAAATACAAAAGGTCAGAAAGGGCATTAGACACAGTCGGTCAGAGACAAGAGAAGAGATGTGCCTGCATAACTTCATACTCATGAAGGCACAGGGAAAGGAACCAATGGACAAGAAGCAATAAGCTTGGAAGAGAGGAGTCATGAATTAGCAGTAAAGTTTCAGGGAAGCTGAGAAAGGGTAAGGTCAAGAGTAGAGGTGACAAGCCTAGATGTCAGATGAGAGGAGAATGGCCATACAGTACAGCACAATCATATAGCAAAATGTAATACAGTCTTTAAGATGAGGTTCTCAAAAATACTGAATGGCATGGAAAATGCTCTTGATAAGATATTAATCTTTAAAAAAAATAGTATTCAAACTAATATACAGTGGAATCTCAACTTTGTTGGGTTTTTTTTTCAGTACCTGTAAAAGAAAAATCACAAAGAAAGACCTCAAAAAGTTAAAAGCAGGAGTTCCCACTGTGGTTCAGTGGGTTAAGAATCCCACTAGCAGCTAGGGTTACTGCAGAGCCATGGGTTTGATCCCCAGTGGGTTAAAGGATCAAGTGTAGCTGCAGCTGGGATTCAATCCCTGGCCTAGGAACTTGTATATGCCAGAGTTGTGTGGCCATTAAAAAAAAAGAAGAAGAAGAAATAAGGAAGGAAGGAAGGGAGGAAAGGAAGGAAAGAAGGAAGGAAAGACAGAAGGAGGGATGGAGCTGAACTACTTGGAGTTAAAAGGGAAAGTAGCCTCAGTGAGGGAAGTCAAGCCAGACAAATGTCTCAATCAAATCAATAAGTCAATATTCCTTAGAAAGCATTTTTGTAAAGAGGCAGCTTTCCCCTCTAGGAAAGTGCACATTTTCATTTTTTGCTCATTTTTGAGTTTTAGCACCTCTGAAATGAGAAATGTCAGGGGGAAGAAAACATACTAAAATTAATCTGCAGTCCAACTTCTCTACCAACTCAACAAAAATCATTAGGATCCACACGTGCCTCAGCGGGGGCTGACGACCTATGTTAATAAAGCAAAGTAGGGTAGCCCTCTCCAGTTTGCTAGCGACAATTCAAGGGCACCATGACATCAACTGTCACTCACTGGTAATGTATCTGCCCAGCAAATTAAGCAATCAGCAGTAAGTAATAGTCCGGAGCCAGCTCACGGTCAAATCTGCCTCCACTCTCTCGTCTAAAAAATGAAGATATACCTTCAACATCTGAGGGGAAGGCAGCAATAGTCAGCTGATATAACACAGAAATTTCTTCAGGGCTTCACGGCTATGCCCAATTAATCCAACAGTCTGGCATTGGCACCAGTAGTATATTTCCTGCTAGCACCTGATGGTTTCCTCAGCTCTAAATATCCCAATTTTCTGTTAAAATGGCCTCCCAGGAGATCCGGGGATCCAAAGCCATCATGTTACAAGTAAGGGACCTTGAGATATCAATTGACTTCCCCAGAGTCTCACAGCTAGCTGGTGACAAGAGTCAAGGAGAGGAACCAGGCCCATGGACACCAGGCTGCCCCTTCTCTCGCCCTCACCCACCTCCTCCTCACCTGGGACAAAGAGATGCCAGAACAGCAGAATTGACAGCACCACACATCAGCCAGTGGAATCCAGGAAGTTATCTACAGGGACTGAAGAAAACGTGCTCAGGAGAAGCAGGACCTATGGATAAAAAAATATCAGCCATGAGAAACTTGGGCCTGATGTTTATAGTAAAACCTCTTGGATACATTCATCTAAATACTTTCTTTAAATAAACGTACAACTTAATGGAGTTCCCATTGTGACTCAGCGGGTTAAGAACCCAACTTGTATCCATGACGGGGCGGGGTCGATCCCTGGCCTCATTCAATGGGTTGCGGATCTGGCATTTCCAGGAGCTGTGGTGTAGAACACAGATACAGCTGGGATCTGGTGTTGCTGTGGCTGTGGCATAGGCTGGCAGCTGCACCTCCAATTCGACCCCTAGCCTGGGAACTTCCATATGCTGCACCTGCGGTCCTGAAAAAAAAAAGGAAAAGAAAAAAAGTGTAACTTGAGCCTGTATCACTTGTGAACGATCAAGCCACAAATATTTACCACCAATTGTATAAAATAACAGGGGGACCGTAGCTCCTCTCTGAGAGCCAGTGCCCCAACATTCTCACCAACCTAGAGTATAAGCCAAAACAGCTCGCTTAACACCCCCGTACTGATGGACTATAGACCATACATCGAAGCTCACACCCTGAGCTCACAGCCCAGATCTCGTTTGATACAACCATGAGGGAAGTGACTGAAAAGCCTAAAAGTATAGACACAATGGTTCAGAAAGCAGCTGTCAATGTAAGGTAGGCCGAGTATTACAGAAAAGATATTAAAGTGAAATTAAAGGCATGCCATTACCTAGTTGAGCCTCAGTTTCCTCAGCAGAAAAATAGTGTTAAGTAATTCTTTCCCTACAGGATTGTTTTAAAAATTAAAAAAAAAAAAAGATTATATATGTTAAGCACCCAACATGGTATATAAGATATAGTAAGTATTCAATAAAGGGTAAGTACTGTTATAACTATTAAGGGCAAGATTTAATGATGGCACTAAAAGAACAAGGAAACTGGTAATAATTTTCATTTCTACAATAAAATTTTATTCCTTCCAGAAGAAAATTTTAGTTACCAAAAAAATAAATGAAAATAAAAACAAATTCAACCAGAATGACGTTCCTGATGATTAGAGATAGATTGTTGCTGTTGTTTTTGGCTCATTTCAATGCTACCATCAAAAGGTATCAGTTTCGAATCAGAAAGTCCCAGGCTAGTAAATCCGAATGCATTTTCCTTCAGACTGGCCTGCTTCTTTTCTTCTCCTGCAGACAAAGCAAGGGGGTTACAGTGGCTGTGACCTGTAGTCAGCCCATTCCTTACCCCAGGTCACCGAGACCAGACAGACCACGGAGAGGAGTAGGGACCACTACTTCCCCTACTTGGTTCTTCCCTAAATGGTACCCAAGATGCTCAAGGAGGAAAACGTGCTTCTTCAGGAATTTAGCGACTGAATCTGGTTCAAAGAGAAAAAGACAAGGATGTCCCTGATGCTGTTTCTCTGCCAAGCATATTAATATGCTAAACAGCAACCTCATACGGTCAGCTCCAGGGTGTCTGAGAGGCCTCCTCAGCAAATCTGCAGAAACACTGCAGCAAAACTCTGCACTGAGCCTTTTCACAGACATTGAAAGCTCTTTAGAAAATTGCCTATTTGTCACAGCAGGATATAGGTGACGCTACTTGCCATTTAAAAGACCACTTAGATTTGAGGTCAAGGGTAAAATGGAGTTGAAAATTAACCTATTTTCTACAAAATGCAGACCGAAATATCCTAAAATATTGAATTGCTCATCCCCCCAGCCTTCTCTTCTCCCAGTCTGTAACATGGTGGCCACGGGGCACAGACTTGAAAGGGGCATTCACCATCTGCCAGATGTTCTGAGAGGCACACAGCACCAATCACTCAATTTTCACAATAACTTTGCCAGGTAGGAATTACTATATGTATTTTAATATTAGGAGATGGAGGCTCAAGAAGTAAATTAAGTTGCCAGAGGTCCCATAAACAGCAAGTGGCATATGTAGTATTCAAACCCAGGCAGGTCAAGTCCATGGTTTCTCCACTCCATCTCATTGCCTCCCCCCGGGCCATCCACATCTAACTACTAAGTCCATGTTTCTCTAGCCAATTCAACCAACATTTGCTGCACACTAGTCATGTGTTGGGTATGTGTAAAGTGCTGGGAGATATAGATGAGAAAGAGATAAACCCTGACCTCAAACTTCAGTCCAGTGCTAGAGGAAGACATGTAAATAAACAATTACAATTCAAGATCTTTTAAATGCAACCTGAAGTAGAAAAACAAATAGAAAAAATACTTTTAGCAAAACTTGAAGATATTTGCTTTCCAGCCCACTGCTTCTCCCATACACACCTGTCATTAAAATACAGAACATTATACTGAAGTTCCTGCTGGGGCACAGGGGGTTAAGAATCCCAATGCACCAGCTCCAGTCACGCAGAGGAGCGGGTTCAATCCTCAGCCTGGCACAGTGGGTTAAAGGATCCAGCATTGCCACAGCTGAGGCATAGGTCACAGCTGAGGATCAGGTTCAATTCTGCAGAATGCAGGCTCTCATTCTGCAGCTAAGGAAATCAAGCCAGGAGAAGAACGAGAACTGGCTAAGATATGCAGCAACTGAGGGACAAAACAATGACCGAGACTCAAGTTTCTTGACTCAGAATCCAGGAGTCCCTTCAGTACACCTAATCATCACTGACTCTGAGATCTGGAAAAATCTGGTAGCAGCACATCTATTTGGTTTGCTCTTTTTCTCTCCCACCTCCTCTCCCCAAGGGAAAATATATAAGCAGGCCTTTGGGGCAGTATAAAGAATTATAACAGCCTATGAGTGAAGATGAAATATTTGGACTTGCTAGTAGCATCTTAGGAAAGGAGGTAGATGAGGGAAGGATTGGGAATATGGAACATGGTGGCACTAGGGGTTCTGTTCACAGTAAAAATAAACTCTCCATTCCCTGGAACACTTTTATCTTTTAACTATTTTTGCATCCTTCCTTTTAGGTTGGTCTAGATATGCAAATTTTTCCCCCACGTGAATTTTTGTTAAACTCACAATTAGCACCTACTGGGTAAATTCACACCTCTTTGTAAAACAATCATACTTACATGCAGCCATGAGCGCACACCTTGAAAAGTTCCAACTACAGGGAGCAAAATGGCAACAGCCCCAGAACCTGCAAACAGAGGCCACACCCCCCACTGGCTGCCCCCAGCCTTGACTGAGTACAGCAAGGATGTTAAGATAGACCCAGTCCTGAGAGGTGCATCATCTTCTAAGGTTGACTTTGGCTCAAGGACCTTCAAAGGCCTTCCTGAATATTCCTTAGGCTTATGCAGTCTAAGACTTTTCCATCTGACTTTCCCTCCCTCTCTCCTTCCTTTGTGGTCAGACTTGCACTTTGATCTGACCATTCTCCTAGGCTTTCTGGTTTCCTCCTCATTTCCCCTCACAGGCATTTCCTCTAATAAAACTCTGGCATATTTAATCCCACCTTGGCATCTGCTTCTTGGAAGTACCCAGACTAACACAAGTTAACCAGGAAGTATACCAGACAAACCAGGACAGCACCAGACCACAATCAAATTGAACAGCATAGCACCTTAATTCTTGGCCCCTGTATGAACTAAGTTATATCTCCCCTCAAATTTCTATGTTGAAGTTCTAACCCCAAAGTACATTAATGTGACTGTGTTCAGAAATAGAGTCGTTAAAGAGGTAAGTTCAAGTGAGATTGTTAGACTAGGTCCTCAACCAATAAAGGACTGGTGTCCTTCTGAGAAGAGGGGAGTAAGACACAGATGTGCACATAGGGACAATCATGTGAGGGTGCAAGGAGAAGGTTCCATCTGCAAGCCAAGGAGAGAGACCTCAGAAGAAGCCAAGCCTGCTGAAACCTTGATCTCAGATATTTAGCTTCCAGAACTGGGAGAAAATAAATTTCTGTTGTAAGTCACCCAGTCTATGGTCCTTTGTTATGGAAGCCCTAGCAAACTAATACAGCTCCATGGCATTTTGCGGCCTGAGTTGGGAGGTGGCTTCATTCTCTTTAGGGCACACTTACTGTTTCTGCAGGTCAGTCCCATGTGGGGACCCCTCACCTACCTAACTGGGGGCCCCTTCAATCTCCTGTACATAGAAGACACAGACAACACACCCAGCATCCCAATAATAGGATTTCCTATCAAAGGTCCCTGATCTGACACCTATTATGAATAAGAAAATGAAAAATACATTGTCCACTTCTCCTGTCATTGAGAAGTCTATGAGAAAGTTAAGGATGAAATTCAACACCATTCTGGCAGAAAGCTCTACAATAGAAAAATACACCAGGGCCATAGGAGGCTGGGTAAAAACCGGCAGTGGAGAAGCAGTAGTTAAAGCAATACTACACCCTTTGAAGAGCCAGAGGAAACTCAACTACTGGACTTCCCAGTACTCGGGGATTTCTGGGGAAAGCAGCAAAGTGCAGCTCTGAGGAGAAGGAAATTTTCACCCATCCAAGGCTCCTCTCTTTGGACTTCATCACCTTACAAAACAACTCTGAATATGATAACCTACCCATACCTGCAGGGAAGAGCATAAATTTGTTTGAAATTCTGGTTAGTCTTTTGGAACTCATTTCCACTAAGGAGTTCTAATTTTGCTAAGGATTCTCTCAGAGTGGTTGGATAAAAATTAAGTTCTTATTGGTAAAGATTTCTTTTGGACTTCTTTCCCTTTTAGGCTACTGTTTATGCCTTTCTACCAAGGCTCTAAATGGCTACCTAACAGTGTGAGCAGGGTGAAAACTAGGTTCATTCGTGTTGCTTTTATCCCAGCACTTCTTGTTTTGAGAACTCCAGCCTCTGGCTTAACTGCTCTGAATCTCTACTTCCCATCATACCCTCAAGAGCTACCAAGCACCTCACACAGGAGAATGCTCCCAGAATCACTCTTCACTGATCTCTGGTGGAAATCATCATCCTGTTACCTTCAGATTGTCTCAGAGGGATTTAATGAGATGTTGCCTTCATATCTGGGCTCAGAAAAGGCTTTTATGAATTGAAAAAAGAGATGTGCATATAAATAAAGAGTAGGAAAAAAATTAATGAAAATAATTCTGTGATGAGATTAAAGATGTGTATGTGGTTTTGAAAACGTTTTTATAAATAACTGTAAAATAGAAAATGGATAAACAAGTGTAAAATAAAAATTCACCACTAATGACTTGATTCTTCCGCTGAGCCAAGACTGGGTCTAGAATTTTTGTAAGACAAAGTCCAAAATCTTATTTCTGCCCCTAGATTTCTTCTTCAAGATCAAGTTCCCTCCACTTTGCCATTCCCTTTCCCTCTTAATTCTCTTGTCTTTTTGTATTCGAGGCTATCTCTGAGGGATTGAAGGAGGCTAAGGTATTAGAAGTATCCTTGCTATTCAGTCTCCTTGAAATCCCCTTGTCTCAACACCTTAGCTCAGTAAGATCTTCTTTGGCCACCCCTTTAAATTTTCAAATAATTTCCCAACCCCAGAACTCCATATCCAGTTTTCTGCTTTATTTTTCTTCACTCTAAATTTACTGAGAACCAAGGTTTTTCTGTTTTATCTACTGTACCTCCCCCAACACCTAGAACAGCTCTTGGAATTTTCTTAGAGACACAGTAATTATTTGTTGAATGAGCGAATAAATGAAGAAATAACTTCCTGGTATGGAAAATCTACTTGGGGCTAATCATCGTTTTTAATACCTTAGACTTCACTACACATGGACCACCTTATAACTTCTTGTTGCTGGGACTCAGCAAGGGACTCTCTTTGGTAAGATACTGGCCATCTATCTCAAAGCCAGCCACCTTTCATGATAGCCATTGGATCTACAGGAAATGTATGCATCAGTCAGAAGAGATGGCTTTTCTTTCTTAAAAATAGAACTTGCAAGTTTTATATGGCCAACAGAGAGGAAGATTGTATTTACTAACCAACCTCCCTTCCAGCAAAGAAAGGCCATATGACTAAGTTCTCGTCAATGGGATGTAAGCAGAAGTGTCATATAAAAATTTCAGGAAGTATTCTTAAATAGAGTACACTGTTCTTTATTTCTTTCTCCTGTTCAATGGCCAGATTCTGAATGTAGTGGCTAGAGATTAACTGGCCATGTTAGGCTATGAGATACAAACCCCATGCCAAATACTTAAAGCTGTCTGACATAAGGAGCCTAATTTGAGATTGATTTGAGCCTAGTCAAACCTAACTTGATTATTGTGGGCCACCTGTACTGAAAACTTGTATATTTTTCTAGAAATTTACCTATTTCATCTAATTTTTAAAATTCATTTTCATTGTTATTCATCATATCCTCTTATTGTGTTTTATTTTTATTCGTAATATTCTCTTACTGTATTTTATCTGTAGGATCTGTAGTGATGTCTTCTTTTTTATTCTTCATTCAGATTATTTGTGTGTGCTACATTATCTGTACTTGTACACTAGAAATTTTATTTAAAAATATTTGCATGGTGTTATCTGCTTAGGGCATTTTTGGTTGCTGATGCCTATCACCAGAGACATTAGAAGACCACTCTATTCTAGGCTGAAGGCTTTTGGAGTTCTAGGAAATCGTATGACCTAAAACACGGCATTATTTTTTGCCAGGAAATAAACTTCTGGTTTATTTCTATTCCTAAGGTGTAGAATTTGGGAGACCCCAGTATAAACCAGGGGTACTCCACCAGTGTACACAGACTTGCTCTTTTTCACTCACTTTTAGAAACCACCAAAAGTACAATTCAGTCCCTCTGCTCTCCTTTGAGCTGAAAAGTATCCCCAGGGCAAAAGTGGCCTGGTGTTCCTCATTCAGGACCATAGCCTGGTTTACTATCTTGTGAGTGCTTATGTGATTTTAAGAAGAGGTTTTTCTCCCCCCAGCTTTTTTAGTTGCCTTTCGTAGTGGTAGCTGGTCCATATTGCCTAGTCTATTATTACTAGAACTTGAAGTCCTTTATGTTGCCTAGATTTACGGGTTTTATAAGAGAGAAAGAAATAAGCACTTAACCTGTTACACTATTACTTTAAGCTTTCTGTCACCTGCAGCCAAGTATAATTCTAACAATAGAATTCTTATCACATCACTGTTCTCGCACACTATTCCTATTCTGAAGGATATTCTAGTTTACCATTTACATTCTCCTCTCTCTCCCTCCTCCTCCCTCCCTCCATCCCACCCCCATCTCTGTCTCTCTCTCTCTCTCTCTCTGTCTCTGCCTCTCTCTCTCCAGTATTTCTTTCTGACACTTTCTCTATACTCCAATATCTCCAGAAATCTGATAGCCCAATGACTTTGAAATGTACATTAAAAAGGACTTGACTTGGCCTTTCTCATTGTTATAGGTAGTTCCCTTGGAATAGCCTCCCATGATTTGGAGAAGATAGATAACATCTTCCGTGGGAGAAGTGGGGGGAGGAGGAAAGTACTTGTTACGTATCATGAACACCACCCTCCTCTAAAAGAAAGCCTCATCCTCTCTCCTCAAACCTCATCTATGTGTGCTTGCCATGAAATTGTTCTCTGACTGGCCTCAGTAACTGACCATAGTCCTCTGAACTTAGAATATATGAATTTAATGTCTTCTGTGCTCAACTTTGAACTTTAATTATAATTCTAGGTAGAAAAAAACATATCCTGGCTAATAGCATCCTGCTTTATTTCAAGGAACACGGTGATATATTCTCAATAAACTTGAAAAAAGTACACAAAGATATAACAGTTATGGAGAGTACACACACATGCAGTTTTCAATGTTATTATAAAGATTGCTGTTATTAGCATTAGCTATTTTCATTTCTTAATGTGCAGTTATTCACTTTAATGTTTTCCTCCCAGACCAAAACAAAGTAATTGCTTTAGATATTTTGAAATTATTGTGCTTTTCAAATATTTATTCTTTTCATACAGTTAATTCCTCTCTCTAAATCTAGCAAAGCTTGTTATGGTCTTAGCTGGATTTCTTAGATCCCTGAGGCCTTGCCATGCTCACAAGCTCCTTCTCCCTTCTGAGTGTCTTAATCTCTTAGCAGAAGGGCAACTCAGAGGAAAACTTAGCATGCCCAGTTTGGAGCAAAGGAAAAGGGGAATTAAAGGGGAAATCTTCAATATGCTACAGAGAATGAATGCAAATGTGCTTTTTGTTTGTTTGTTTTTAAAGATCTATTTAAATAACAAATGGCTTGTCTCTCTAAGGAGTAATCCATTGATTTGTTAACTCACTGCAGCGGTCATTTTTTCACATTCTGGACAGCAGTTTTTTTTCAGGGATGGGGAAGAATGGAGTGGGGATAGGCAAGGTGAAATGGAAAATGCTAACCAAGAAGAAAACCAGTATATCCTGGATGCTTGTGGATGGAGGAGTCAGAGGGAAAAAGGACCAGAGGAAAAATGGTACATAAAGTTAAGGCTAGAAATGATACAACAAAATCCTATTGCTCACCCACTTTGCTCCAGTCTGTCTCCTATTTCCTCAGCAACACTTCCTTAACCACCCCTTACAGTCCCCTGCCTAACCAATACCCTTATCCACTTTCAAGAGGACCTTGTCTCTTTTTGTGACAAAGAAAATAGAAGTCTTCATTGGAAACCCCCTCAACCCTTTGGATCCCACATAAAAATGTATCTTCTCTAGGCAGAGTCTGAGCTCCAAACTCAAATATTCACTTACAGGTCACTTCTATTTGCATTTCTCAAAGACACTTTAACCTTCAAATGCCCTACTGAACTTATTATTATTTTCCCAATTTTCTATATCTACTATTTTGTTCCCCTTTCCATTAAACTGTCCCCAAATCGTCCCAGTTATCTAAAGCAGAAACTGAGGATCTTTATACATGTCTACGTTTCCTCAATCCCACATTTGATTAATCTTCACTTGCTCTCTCCCAATCTCCTAAGCACCTCTCAAGTCTGCCTCTACTTATCTCCTTTGCTACCAGCCAAAACACCGGCTGATCTGCCTGCAAGTACCTTACCCCTCCAATCCGTTCTTTACAGCAGCCACAAGGATCTTTATAAAAATGCAAATCTGAACCTATCACTTCCTTGCTAAAAATGGTTCAGTGATTTCTTAATGATCTTAGGAAAAAGAACCCAAAATCCTTAAAATAGTGTAGTAACATAAATCCTATTTTGAAACATATGCACACACCCACACGCTTTTATCTTTTGCCTTCCCCCAAAAAAACATCTTCTCCTTAGATGGCCAGAACATCTCTCTGTAGAGAAAGATTAGCACTGTAAAGGAAGAATGCCAAAGGGGAGAAAGGAGTTAACATCCAGATTTTGACTTTCAAAATGAGGTTTTTCTGCAAGCCAGCAGCCATGCAAGGGAAGATTTTCTGAATTCATTTATCCTCTTTTTTGGCTGAGTCCAGAATCAAGACTAGCTGCCCAGACCACAGGTTCCACACAGCCTAGAGAAGGTTCCCCTTGCAAAGGCCATTTGGAGGAACAAAGCAGAAACACAACAAGAGTTGAGTGAGGCTGAACTCTCCAGGAGACAATTGCTGGGTTCTGATCACTCTGAGAGAGGAAGAGAGAAAGTGAGAGAGAATCAGGGAATGGCCCATCTACAAGGTGCTCAAGCAGCAGACTGCAGCCACCAACATCAGCAGAGTAAACAGTGGCCAGGGAGAAATAGGACATGGCTACAGAAGCCAAAAGATTCAGAAAATAGTCTAGGTCACTACAGGGCTCCAAGGTCTCTTTTGTCATACTGCTACAAGTACCGAGGAAGCCAAAACACAACCCAATATTCTTAGAAACCACCTTGAAGGGTTGCAGGTAAGGGTAGCTGAGTCTAAGTGTGTTTACTCAAAAAGGACTATTTATATTTTTATTTCACACTAAGCTTTGAAACTAAAATTTTTGCTCCTCAGCAGATGGAGTTTCTGAGAAAGACAAAATTAGATAATTGGAGGAGGAGGGGAAAAGAAAGAGAAATGACAGGAAGGACAAGATGCAGAGGAAGGGCAAAAGGCGGGGTGGGGAAAAAAACCATCGTTGCTTCTCACCTGGGTTGCACTGCAAGTCAACTGGCACCTCCACTGTGTCCTGAAAGCCACGCTCCAACTGCTGTCATTCCCACTTTTCTTTCACTGAATTTTCAACACACACTGGCCTCCTTCCCCTTTCTCAAGCATGTCCTGGTCTCTCTCACCTCAAGGTGCTTTTTATTGCAGGCTATTCCCACTGTTGTGAATGCTCTTCCTTCTCTCCATCACCATTTCATACCCAACTAACTAGACTCTGACCCCTGCATCACTTTCCCAAGGATACCATTCCTGGAATTCCCTGGCCCTGCCTCCCGCCCATGCCGACCCCATGTCTCCTATGTTATGGTCTCATAGTTATCTTCCCGATGGTAATCATAGTATTGTTTGATTGTATCATTGATTCTGCCTCCCCTATAGACTATAAACCCCATGTTGGCAGGACTATTTGCTTTGCCCGTCATCGCATCTCCAGTGTCTAATGTATCATTGGCATTCAATTCATCTGTGTTAAATAAATTGGTCACTAAATGAATAACACAGTCTGTTCAAATATGAGATGGGATGCCTTGTGAGAAAAGCAGCTCCTACCTTTGTGCATCCAAGCCCAGTGAGAAGACTGCCATCAGGGATGCTATAGCATCAATGTCTTCACTAGGTAGGTGGTTTGAGTGTGTACTTTCTCAGGTCTCATCAGTCTCAGAAAGCTCACATTTCTCCACATTCAAGTGTTCTGAGAGCTGGGAGGACATGCTGTGCAGGATGCCCAAGGAAGATGTGTCCAGCCTGTACCTGAGACCCGAGGAGAGATTTCTTCAAAACAGGACAAAGGGAATGGGCAGCTGTCTGAGCCCTTGGTTGGCTTTGCATGCAAGGCAGAGTGACAGCGTAGTAGAACAGAGGGCTCACCAGTGAGAAAGATCTCATAAACCTTAGCCAAGTGAATTCATGTGAAAGGCACTGAGTAGTAAAGGGATCCAGAGGGTAGACTCCAAGCAAATGCTGTTTGATTTTATTCCCCGCTGACAATAAGCTATTTGGAAAGAATGTGGATACCCCACTCCCGCTGTGCTCTACCATGTTCTGCATAGTAGAAGCTTGACATACCTCCAATAAACGAAAATGAGCAGAACAGCCTTCATCACTGAGGGCTTGCTGTTGTTTCCTCATCGGCTGCTACCACTGCTCAAGATGGTGTGTGTGTGTGTGTGTGTGTGTGTGTAAATGGAGTGCCTGTGTGTGGATGGGAATGGGATACAGAATTGAGGCACCAACTTGTATCCAACGTAGAAAATGTTTTAAGTCAGAATCAGCAGCAACATAGGTGCTACACATAGGAAAATCTGACAGAGAAAGGAGCTGCCAAAGGTAAGCTTTGCCACCTTGAAGCATCCTTTCCCCAATTTTGTTTTGGGGGCCCCAGATATAGCTGTCCCCTCAAAGGGACACATTGAAGATCTCTGAGATAAATGGATGAGCTCAGGTTAGCTTAGACTAGAAGAAAACATGCTAGACTCCCTTGAGGCTTATCTGATCAAGAGCAGCAAGCCACATCCCGGGGGCTCTGTGGCATCACAGTCTTGCGCCTGGTCATTTCCTGGCTGCTAGAGACAAGGAGCACCAGCAGATTAAGCCATCTACATGCTACTGGTGGCATGAGGTCTGCATAACTGCTTGCGAGATTTCAGGACCCAGGTCGACCACAGAGAGACTCTGCTGAGTGCAGTGTCAAGTTTTGGGAGGACGTGGGGAAATGGGTTCAGAGAAAGAAATGGGTGGTGAGTGGAAAACAAAGAAAGAGAGTGAAAAGGAGAAGGGCAGGTTAAGCATCTGGAAAATTACTGCAGTCTCACGGGCTTTTGCTGCTTCAATGCCAGGATGAGTCATCAGCTGGTTGCCTAGGCAACGGCTATTTTCCTCCTGCTGCTGATCAATTTCATCTGCACAAATGTCCCATGAAACTGTGAGCTGTGAAGATAATATACCCAGGTCACAGAAAGTCCTGCCAAATGAGGTCTGCATTTCAAGGGTTCTGAGCCAGACCTTATGTGTGATTAACCATCCACCTCTGTACCCCACCACAGGCCCCATCCGCAAGCGCACACACATACACACACACACACACACACACACACACACACACACACACACACACACAGAGTTATGGGCCAGGACAGGGATATAGGCAGGAGGAGATTGTCACCTGCGAGACAGAGTAGATATGTGGTCATTCTCATTTCATTTCTCCAAACAATTCCCTGGGTGAGGAAACACAGCCATGGAGGGTAGTCAGGGTCCAAGTCTTCTGAACTATGTCCCGCAGCTTGCATCCCTGGGTTTGAAGCTGGAGAGAATGGCTACTGTCCCCACCCTAAGTCCTCCCAAAGACATCATTGTACTTTTTCTCTACTTTATTCTTCCTGCTAGCACTTGTCACTCTGGACTAAATACAAAATAAGTGATTTCTTTTTTTTGCCTTCCCCACTAGAGCATATGCTACTTTAGGGCAGCAGTTGTAGTTTTCTTACTCACCGCTGCATCCTTATGTCCTAGCCCAGCTCATCATCTTGCACATAGTAAGTGCTCAGTAAAAGCTTGTTGAATGAATGAATGAATGAATGAATGAATGAGTGAACAGCAGTGTTCTCATACTACCTCACAAGATATTCAATCAATGTGACCAAACCCCCTTCTGAAAGGGCTAAAACCCATGAGACCTCTGCATCATAGGTCAGGTAACACCCACATTATGACAAATTAGGAAATTGTCACAGTTTCTGTGTTTTTCCCATTCTACCTCCTCCATTTAGGGCATAAAGAACTTGGGAAAGATCTTGGAAAGAAAAAAATCCAAGCCTCAGAAACATGTAGTCACCCCAGAGCACAAAGCTGATAGAGCTGCCAGGCCTATTTACACATTGCTAATAATCTCTAAGGGCTTACAAGGCAGCAAGCACAATACAAGCAATTTTTGTTTCATCCTCACAATAACCCAGGTGGGAAATATTTTACAATTCCCATTTTACAACTGAGGAAGCAGACGAGGAGAGGTTAAATAGATTGCCCATGTTATATATGCAAATACAATAGCACCAGGATTCAAGTCCAGGTCCGAGTTCTCAGCCAGCATCCGGTACTGACTATCTGCTTCCCACACCTCTCCATTTGTCACTGTTGCCCTTTTGGTGACATTTCCAGCCCTACTTCTTTCCTTTAAGCAGCCCAGGATGTCAATTTTAGCCTGCAGTGCTTTGCATTTCCACTGTTCTTCCTCATTTTCCAAGTATTTTCAAATAAATTATATCATTTGAGCCTCAAAATAAACTCACAAGGCAGGTATCAGCATTTCCACCTTTCCAATGTAGAGAATGAGAAACAAAACCAAGTGACTTGCCTGTACTGGTTTAACTAGTCAGACCTGGAACTTGCACTTGGCACTCAGATGCTATTCAGGGCACATCCAGCCCAGATGTGCCCTGAAAAAGGGCATCTACGAGTGCCCATGGTGTGACTGGCCCCAGGCCCTGACCCCGCCCTAACTTGGCTCTGAGGCCCTGCAGCTCCTCAGAGCTGACCCAGAGAAGCCTCAAGCTGGCAAATGTTGATCCAGCTGGTCAGCTAATACTAGACAGAACCCGCCCTGGGGAACGTCAGGGACCTCCCAACAAAAAAAGCAATCTAAGATTTCAGAGGAAATCTGAATACTTGAGAAAGAGTCCAAATGTCATCACCTAATTTAGAAAGTGATACCAGGTATTGGTAAGCAATTTTATCCTCACTCTTTCCATATCCTGATCCCTTGCCTCAGTCCGTTCCCCATCCATACCCCCTTTCCCCTTCTAAATGAAATAACCTTGCCTCATCCACCATGAAATAAAAATGTTTTCAATTAGAGTTTTATAGACATGATTCCGAGAAATAGGTCACCAAAGACCCTTACCAGCTCTTCCTGCGAATAGTGCTAGGCTTGATGGAAATGAGTAATTGGAAGAAACAGAATTATAAATTTTAATCTAAACTCTTATAAGATGTCATGGCTGGCCAGCAACCAACAAGCATATAAAACAAAACACATTAATCACATTAATGATCACCAAAAATGGTGAGTCTTGCCTTAAGAGGTTTCTATGAAATGGTCCAATTGCCTGTTTAGCCATTCCTTTCCTTCAGTATGGCTTCATTTCTCTATGACTTGTTGGACAGTTTTCTCGTCTATATGAAAGATGTGTTTTTCCTTCTGCATGTGTTTTGTACACGTGTCTGCATATTTATGTCAATGGATTGAGGACCTTCCACATGTCAGGCACTGTGTCAAGTGCTTTCCATATGTAAATTCATTTACACCTCCAGTGGGCCCATGATTGGGGTATGTTTGCCAGTACTGGTTTCCTTTTACAGACAAAGAAACTAAGTCTCAAAGAATTTAAGGAATGTTCCTAGGAACACACAACAGCTAATAAAAGTAATCCTAGCAATAGACCAAGAATAGTAACACTAAAAACACTAAAAACAAAAACAAAACAAAAAACACATCCACACCTTCATACAATACTTCTATTTCAGCATGGCAGTACTTTATTCAGTGAATCTTACTGAACAGTTACATTAAGTGACCAGGGAGATAAATCCTTAATGACCCCTTTCCCCACCGATAAAATCAATAATGACCTTGGAGTGTTCCTCTTAATTTTGTTTTGGCCAAAATTAATTCTCACTCTTTAACCCTTCAAAAGCACGGTTATATGTCAAAATTATTTACAAACCAAGGCAGAGAACTTTTAGATTTTCTTCTATCTGCCCATCTCCTCAACTATGAGGACAGGATGATAGCTATTTGTTATTTTTCTAGAAATAGGTAATTACTTATTTGTTGATACATTAAGCCCTATTCGGGTATTTGAACAATTTGCTTGAAAAGATATTTGTACCCCAATGTCCACTGCAGCATTATTTACAAACACCAAGATGTGGAATCAATCCAAGTTCCCATCAGTAGGATAAAAAACGCATAAAAAATATGTGGCATACACACACACACACACACACAATGCAATATTACTCAGTCATAAAAATTAATGAAATCTTGCCATTTACAACCACATGGATGGACATAGAGGGTATTATGCTAAGTGAAGTCAGTCAGACAGAGAAAGACAAATGCCACATGATGTCACTTATATGTGGAATCTAAAATATGGCACAAACGAACCTATCTACAAAACAGAAACAGACTCACAGACTTGTGGTTGCCAAGGAAGAGGGCGGAAGGAGAGAGAGTGTGATGGTACTGGGAGTTTGAGGTTGATAGACGCAAACAATTGCATTTAGAACGGATAACCAATGAGGTCCTACTGGAGAGCACAGGGAACTATATACTGTCTCTTGAGATAGACCATGACAGAAGATAATATAAGAAAGGGAATATAGGAGTTCCTGTCGTGGCACAGTGGTTAATGAGTCCGACTAGGAACCATGAGGTTGCAGGTTCAACCCCTGGCCTTGCTCAGTGGGTTAACGATCCGGCATTGCCATGAGCTGTGGTGTAGGTTGCAGACGTGACTCTGATCTGGTGTTGTGCTGGCTGTGGTGTAGGCTGGCTGCTACAGCTCCAATTACACCCCTAGCCTGGGAACTTCCATATGCTGCGAGTGTGGCCCTAGAAAAAGGAAAAAGACAAAAAAAAAAAAAAGAAAGTGTATATATATATATGAATGACTGGGTCACTTTGTACAACATACAGTATAGGTAGTATAGCCAAAAACTATGTAACACCAGACTTATTACAATGATCATTTTAAAATGTATAGAAATATTGAATCATTCTGTTGTATAACATAATACTGAAGTCAATTATACTTCCAAAACACAAATAATCTCATAGAAAAAGAGCATGGTGAAGGAAGGATTGGGACTTTGGGATTAACAGAGGCAAACTATTTTATATAGGATGGATAAACAACAAGATCCTATGGTATAGCACAGGGAATTATATTCACCATCCTGTGGTAAACCATAATGGAAAAGAGTATGAATAAAAATATATATACATATATGTATATATATGTATAACTAAATCACCTTATTATCCAGAAGAAATTAAAACAACATTATAAATCAACTATACTTGAATTAGAAAAAATTTGAAGAAAAAAATAAAACATATTTTTTGGTTGCCAGAGGTAGGAGGATGAGGAATTGGGTTAAGGAAGTCAAAAAGTACAAATTTCCATTTATAAGATAAAAATATTTTCCCATTTATTTGTGTGTATGTTCCCATTCATTTATGTGATTAATTTATATGGGCATTTCCCTGAAGAAAGTATGTTTTATTAAATATAAATGGTATAAGTTTGCTATCATTAAAATATTAGGATTTTTAAATGCAGTGACCTCAAGAAGATCTGCCAAGGCCCAAAGACAGGACAACAAGTTAGGATGAAAATAAGTAAAAATACCACTGGAAGCTGGGCTCTTGGCTAGGCAGTATTGTCAGAGAAAAGGATGTATATGGCCAAGTAAAGATAAATAAAACTATAGAGGTAAGCAAAAGCCAGACCTTGAATGTCTTTGCCAAGGAGCACACCCGGAAAAATCTATTGGAGGGTTTTTATCCAGAAGGTGACATGATTAATTTGAGAATGACAAGTCAATCAGCAGTATGAAGATGTATTGGAGGACAGAAAATACTGATAGCAGGAAAAATGTTTATAGTAACCCAAGTAAGAAGCAATAAAAAAACTAGTCTAAGGCCACATCAATGAGGATGGAGATGTGGTGACAGATAAGGGAGAGGTTAGAGAGAAAGACTATAGAAAGTTGTGACTTATTCTCTTAGAAAGAGAGGAAATACAGAAAAATTAAAGGAACCATCCTTGAAGATGACAGCTAATAGCCTTGAGATGCAATTTAAGGGAATAAGAAGCATAAGAGAAGGTGCATATTTGGCCAGAGCTTTAATATATTAAGTTTTAACATGTATAATATTTAATATATTATACATTATATATATATATATATATATATATATATATATATACATACACACATATATATGAAGTTCTGATGCCTCTGTACATTCTAGTCGAGCTATCTAGTAGAACTTCCAGACTAGAAAGTCAGAAGGAAGTGGCTGAACATAATTCATACTCATTAGTGGAAACTGAAATTTTCTTTGAGGTCATGACCATCAGGGTGTGGAGTAAGAAGAGAAACACCAGAGTTTAAGCGGGCAAGCAAAGAGGCTTCCTTGAAGGAGAAAAGATTAGGAAGTCCTCAGAAAACAGCAACACCTTGGAAATCAAAAGGAAAGAGAATTGCAGGAAGAAAATGGTCCACACAGGTAAAGACTGCAGAGACCAAAAAGTGCCCTTTGTTTTGCAGATCTCCAGTGACTCAATTTCAGTGCAGGAAGGAAAATAGAAGCCAGATTGTAGTAGGTTCAAGATCTGGAGTAAAGATTGCAAATATAATCACTGGCATTTTGAGTCATTACTTTCTAGCAAATAGTTCTCAATTTCTTTAATAATAAAACAATATAACCATATAACACAAAGTCTGGAAAACTGAAATCTCACCCATGATTTACATATCTTGACAAAACTATTGTACTTGGTCAGTTTTCTCCCAGTATTTAGCAATGTGAATATGCCTCACTTCAAAGTTCTCTCTCTCCCCTCTCTCTCTCTCTTTATTTGGCTGTGTCTGGGACACATGGAAATTCCTGAGCCAGGAATTGAACCCGCCACAGCAGTGACCTGAGCCACTGCAGTAACAATGCGAGATCCTTAACCCACTGTGTCACAAGGGAAATCCCTCGAAGTACTATCTCTTTTTTTTTAAATTACTCAATGAATTTATTACATTTATAGTTGTACAACAATCATCACAACCAAATTTTATGGCATTTCCATCCCAAACACTCAGTGCATTCCAACCTGTCTCCTTTGGAAATCACAAGTTTTTCAAAATCTATGAGTCAATGTCTGTTCTGCAAAGAAGTGCACTGTATCCTTTCTTTAGATTCTACATGTAAATGATAGCATTGGATGTTGGTGTCTCACTGTCTGACTGACTTCACTTAGCATGATAATTTCTAGGTCTATCCATGTTGCTGCAAATGCCGTTATTTCTTTCCTTTTAATGGCTGAGTAATATTCCATTATGTATATGTACCACATCTTCTTTATCCACTCATCTGTTGATGGGCACTTAGGTTGCTTCCATGTCTTGGCTATTGTATAGAGTGCTACAATGAACATTGGAGTATATGTGTCTTTTCAAGTCATTGTTTCTCTGGATAGATGCCCAGGAGTGGGATTGATGGATCAAATGGTAACTCTGTTTTTAGTTTTCTGAGGAATCTCCATACTGTTTTCCACAGGGGTTACACCAATTTACATTCCCACCAACAGTGTTAATAGGGTTACTTTTTCTCCACACCCTCTCCAGTAGTTATTGTTTGTAGACTTTTTGATGATGGCCATTCTGGCTGGTGTAAGGTGGCATCTCATAGTGGTTTTGATTTGCATTCATCTAATCATTAGTGATGTTGAACATCTTTTCATGTGTTTTTTGGCTATTTATATGCCTTCTTTGGAGAATTGTCTGTTTAGATCTTCAGCGCTTTTTTTAATGGGGTTGTTCTTTTTTTTTTTTTGTATTGAGATGCAGAAGGTGTTTATAAATTTCAGAGATTAATCCCTTGACAGTGGCTTCATTAGCAAATATTTTCTCTCATTCTGTGTGTTGTTCTTTCATTTCGTTTAGGGTTTCCTTTGCTGTGCAGAAACTTTTAAGTCCCATTTGTTTATTTTTGTTCTTGTCATTACTCTAACAGGTGGATCTGCGATGTTGCTGTCATTTATGTTGAAGAGTGTTTGGCCTATGTTTTCCTCTAAGAGTTTTATAGTATCTGGTCTTATATTTAGGTCTTGAATCCATTTTGAGTTTGTTTTTGTATATGGTGTTAGGAAGTGTTATAATTTCATTCTTTTACATGTGGCTGTCCAGTTTTCCCAGCACAACTTATTGAAGGGGCTGTCTTTTTTCCATTGTATATTCCTGCCTCCTTTGTCATAGATTAGTTGACTGTAGGTTTGTGGGTTTGATAATGGGCTTTCCATCCTGTTCCACTGATCTATATTTCTGTCTCTGTGCCAGTAGCATACAGTTTTGATGGCTATAGCCTTGTAGTATAGTCTAAAGTCGGGGAGCCTGATTCCTCCAGCTCCATTTTTCTTTTTAAGGATGGCTTTGGTTATTCTGAGTGTTTTGTGCTTCCAAACAAACTTTAAAATATTTTGTTCTAGTTCTATGAAAAATGTCCTTGGTAATTTGATAGGGATTGCATTGAATCTGTAGATTGCCTTGGGTAGTATACTCATTTTGATAATACTGACTCTTCCAATCCAGGAGCATGGTATGTTTTTCTCTCTGTTTGTGTCATCCTGATTTCTTTCATCAGCATCTTATAGTTTTCAGAGTACAGCTCTTTTGTCTTTTTAGGTAGGTTTATACCTAAGTATTTTATTCTTTTTGATGCTATGGTAAACAGGATTGCTTTGCTAATTTCTCTTTCTAATCTCTCATTGTTAGTATAGAAATGCAGTCAATTCCTGTATATTAATTTTGTATCCTGTGATTTTGCCAAGTTCACTGATGAGCACTAAGAATTTTCTGGTAGAGTCTTTAGGATTCTCTAGGTATGATATCATGTCATCTGCAAATAGTGACAGTGTTAGTTCTTCCTTTCCAGTTTGGATTCATTTTATTTCTTTTACCTCTCTGATTGCTGTGGTTAGGACTTCCAAATCTATGTTGAATAGTAGAGGTGGGAGTGCACATCCTTGTCTTGTCCCTGATCTCAGCAGGAATTCTTTCAGTTTTTCACCATTGAGAATGATGTTAGCTCTGAGTTTGGCCTTTATTATGCTGAGGTAGGTTCCCTCTGTGTCCACTTTTCTGAAGAGTTTTTATCAGAAATGGGTGTTGGATTTTGTCAAAGGCTTTTCTGCATCTATTGAGAGGATCATATGGTTTTTATTCTTCAGTTTGTTAATGTGGTGTATCACACTGATTTGTGAATACTGAAGAATCCTTGCATCCATGGGATAAATCCCACTTGATCATGATGTACAATCCCTTTTAATGTATTGTTGGATTCGGTTTGATAGTGTTTTGCTGAGGATTTTTGCATCTATGTTCATCAGTGAAATTGGCT
>PVHT020000013.1:229288-258502 GCA_004024745.2 Catagonus wagneri
GAGAGGATCATATGGTTTTTATTCTTCAGTTTGTTAATGTGGTGTATCACACTGATTTGTGAATACTGAAGAATCCTTGCATCCATGGGATAAATCCCACTTGATCATGATGTACAATCCCTTTTAATGTATTGTTGGATTCGGTTTGATAGTGTTTTGCTGAGGATTTTTGCATCTATGTTCATCAGTGAAATTGGCTTGTCATTTTCTTTTTTTGTGGTATCATTGTCTGGTTTTGGTATTAGGATGATGGTGGCCTTATACAGTGAGTTTGGGAGTGTCCCTTCCTCTGAAGATTTTTGGAATAGTTTCAGAAGGATAGGTCTTAGCTCTTCTCTAAATGTTTGATCAAATTCTCCTGTGAAACCTTCTGGTCCTGGACTTTTGTTTGTTGGAAGTTTTTTAATCACAGTTTCAGTTGCAGAACTTGTGATAAGTCTGTTCATCTTTTCTATTTCATCTTGCTTTAGTCTTGGAAGATTGTACTTTTCTAAGAATTTGTCCTTTTCTTCTAGGTTTTCCATTTTATTGCCATATAGTTGCATATAGTAGTCTCTTATGATCCTTTGTATTTCTGTGATGTCTGTTGTTACTTCTCCTTTTTCATTTCTAATTTTATTGATTTGCATCCTCTCTCTTTTTTTCTTGATAAGTCCGGCTAAGGGTTTATCAATTTTGTTGATCTTTTCAAAGAACCAGCTTTTAGTTTCATTGATCTTTTCTATGGTTTTCTTCATTTCTGTTTCTATAATTTCTGCTCTGATCTTTATGATTTCTTTCCTTCTGCTAACTTTAGGTCTTGTCTGTTCTGCTCTCTCTAGCTGCTTTAGATGTAAAGTTAGGTTGTTTATTTGAACTTTGCCTTGTTTCCTGAGGTAGACTTGTATTGCTATAAACTTTCCTGTTAGAACTGCTTTTGCTGCATACCATAGATTTTGGAGTGTCATATCTTTGTTGTCATTTGCTGATAGGTATTTTTTAATTTCCTCTTTGATTTCTTCAGTGATCCATTGGTTGTTTAGTAGCATGTGGCTTAGTCTCGACGTGTCTATGCTTTTTGCAGTTTTTTTCTTGTTGTTGATTTCCAGTTGTACAGCATTTTGGTTGAAAAAGATGCTTGATATGATTTCAATTCTCTTAAAGCTACTGAGGCTTGATTTGTAGCCCAGGATGTGATCAATCTTAGAAAATGTTCTGTGTGCAATTGAGAAAAATGTGAATTCTGTTGCTTTTGAATGGAATGTCCTTTAAATATCTACTAAGTTCATCTGATCTAATGCTTCATTCAGGGACTGTATTTCCTTATTGATTTTCTGTCTGGATGACCTGTCCAATGCTGTAAGTGGGGTGTTAAAGTCCCCCACTATTATTGTGTTATCGTCAATTTCTCCTTTTAAGGTCGTTAGCAATTGTGGTGATCCTATGTTGGGTGCATAAATATTTAAAATTGTTTTATCTTCTTATTGGATTGATCTTTTGATCATTATTTAATGTTCTTCCTTGTCTTAAAATATTCTTCCTCTTAAGGTCTATTTTGTCTGATATGAGTATTGATACTCCAGCTTTCTTTTGATTCCCGTTTGCATGGAATATTTTCTTCTATCCTCTCACTTTCAATTTGTATGTGTCCCTAGAAGAAATGAAGTGGGTGTCTTGAAAACAGCATATATATGGGTCTTGTTGTATCCATTCAGCCAGTATATGTCTTTTGGTTGGGGATTTAGTTCATTAACATTTAAGATAATTATTGATATGCATGTTCTTATTGCTGTTTTATTAACTGCTTTGGATTTGTTTTTGTGGCTCTTTTTCTTCCCTTCTTCTCTTGTTCTCTTCTCTTGTGATTTGATGACTATTTTTAGTGTTGTATTTGAGTTTATTTTTCTTATATGTGTGTGTATCAGCTGTAGATTTTGGTTTGTAGTTACCCTGAAGTTTTGATATAGGAGCCTCCCTCTCTCCCTCTCTCTCTCTCTCTCTCCATATATATATATATATATATATATATATATATACATATATATATATGCATGAGATTGTTTTAAGTTGGTGGTCTCTTAATTGCAAGTGCATCACCTGCATTTGTACCCTTCTCTTCTCACGATTTCTGATTTTGGTAGCGTTGTTGTGCATGGATGATTTCCTGTCTTTACTGTGTACGTGCTTTTACTTGTAAGCCTTGTCATTTGTGGTATTTTTTGTTTCTGGTTGTGGCCTTTTCTCTTCTGCCTAGAGAAGCTCCTTTAGTATTTGTTGTAAAGCTGGTTTAGTGTTGCTGAATTCTCTTAGCTTTTGCTTATCTGTAAAGCTTTAGATTTCTCCTTCAAATCTGAATGAGAGCTTTACTGGGTAAAGTGATCTTGGTTGGAGGTTTTTTTCCTTTCATCACTTTAAGTATATCATGCCACTCCCTTCTGGCCTGCAGAGTTTCTGCTGAAAAATCTGCCAATGACCTTATCAGGATTCCCTTGTGTATTATTTGTTTCTTTTCCCTTGCTGCTTTCAATATTTTCTCTTTGTCTTTAATTTAGGTCATTTTGATTAATATGTGTCCCTGGGTGTTCCTCCTTGGATTTATTTTATATGGTACACGTTGTGCTTTCTGCACTTGATCTTAGCCGAAAGGCCAAGAAGCGATCGTTGCGCTTTCTGGATTTGAGTGAGTGGTTCCTTTCCCATGTTAGGGAAGTTTATGGCTATTATCTCTTTGAATATTTTTTCTGTCCCTTTCTCTCTCTCTTCTCCTTCTGGCACCCCTATAATATGGATGTTGGTGCACTTAACATTGTCCCAGAGTTCTCTGAGACTGTCTTCATTTCTTTTCAATATTTTTTTCTCTTTTCTGGTCCTTTTCAGTGCTTTGCGCTAGTCCGTCCTCAGTCATTATTCTGCCTCCTGTATTTTGCTGTTGGTTGCTTCTAATGAATTGTTTATTTCAGTTATTCTATTTTGCAACTCTACTTGCTTAAGTTTTAAATCTTGTATTTCTTTTCTCAGTGTTTCCTGTAAATTATCAATCTTTGCCTCCAGTTTATTTCCAATGTCTTCTATGATCTTCAGCATCAGCAGTCTAAAGTCTTTTTCCGGGAGGCTGATAATCTCATCACTGAGCTGTTTTTCTGGGTTTTTTTTCTTTCGCCCTTATCTGAGTTACAGTTCTCTGTCTTTTCATTTTTATAGGTTGTTGGTGTGGTGTCCTTTTTGCAGGCAATAGAGTTGTACCCTCTCTTACTTCTGGTGCCTGCTCCCCTTGTGGCTGAAGTTGGTATGGGGGCTTGCTGTAGGCTTCCTGATGGGAGGGACTGGCACCTGCCCACTGGTGGGTGGGGCTGATTCCTATCCCTCTGGTGGGTGGGGCTTTGTCTCTGGGTAAGATTAGGGTAGCTGTGTCTTAGGAGGTCTTTAGGTAGTCTGTTTACTGATGGATGGGGCTGTGATCCCACCTGGATTATTGTTTGGCCTGGGGCTTCTCAGCACTGATGGGTGGGGCCAGATTTTCCCAAAATGGTCACCTCCAGAGAAATGCAGACTGATGTATATTGCCTAAAGCTTTGCCTCCAATGTCCTTCCCCCATACAATGAACCACAGTCACCCGCTCTGTTCCCAGGGGATCCTCCAAGAACTGCAGTCAGGGTTGACCCAGATTCCTATGGAGCCTTTGCTTTACCCTGGGACCCAGTGCACATGAAAGTCTCTGTGTGCCTTTCAGGAATGGGATCTCTCTTTCCCCTGTTCCTGTGGAATTCAATGCCGAATGCTCCGGGGGCTCTTTCTTCTAATGCCAGATCCCCAGGCATGGGGATTTGACGTGGGGTTCAGAAATCTCACTCCTGTAGGTGAGTCTCTGTAATACAGTTACTTTCCAGCCTGTGGGCTTCCCACCTGGGAGATATGGAGTTGCTTATATGGTATAATCGCCCCTCCTACCTCTTGATAAGGCCTCTTCTTTGTCTTCTGTAGTAGGATATCTTTTTGAAAGTTTCCAGTTCATTTGGTTGAAGGTTGTTCAGCATTTGGTTGTAATTTTGTTGTTTGTGTGAGAGAAGTTGAGCTCCAGTCCTTCTACTCCACCATCTTAATCCCTTAGACCTCAAAGTACTATCTCTTAGGAGACCTGAAGATAAAAACTTTCCAAAAGTTGAACATGCCCACAAAAACTGTTTATAGTTTTCCTTGAATATTTATCTTAATTCAAAGCATCTTTGCAAGATCATGGCAGTAAATAACAGGCTTCAAACTTAAAACTGGGGCCATGTGTTGTTCATAATTATTCCCAAACTTAAACTTGTTTTCAGACCCTTTAGAAGCCTAATTCCAGAAAAGGCAGACATCTAGTATCAATGTTGGGAACTCAGCCAAGTGTGTCCCTGTCCCCAGGGCTCCTCCCAAAATGTGTGAGTTGTTGTGGATTCAGGCCACTGGAAAGTAGAATACTGGTAGGCAATCATCTCACATCAAGTAATTCACCGATTAGCAGCATCTTCTTCCTACCCCATGCCTCATACAAACAGTCCTCAAAGGTAGGATACTAACCTATCCTAACTAGCTGGGATTGCTGGAGAGTAAGGACTTAAAAAGTTCTAGTTTAATTAAGATCAACCTCACCTTCAAGACAGCCTGGCTAATACTGCAGAAGAAGCTAGACTGTCCCAGGCATACCATCTCTTCTCTGATACTCCTGAAGCCAAAACCTCCTCCAAATTATACTGTACTGATGGGGAGAGGGACAGATGGATGGTTTTAAATATCAGTATCAAGGTCTTTCACAGGGAAATTTTACAAAGAAAAGCGCAATGAAAGTGGTGGTATGGGGAATTTCCACTGTGGTGCAGAAAGTTAAGAATCCAACTGCAGTGGCTTGGGTCACTATGGAGGCATGGGTTTGATCCCCAGCCTGGCGTAGTGGGTTAAATGATCCAGTATTGCTCTGGCAGTAGCTTAGATCACAGCTGCAGCTTGGATTCAATCTCTGGCCCTGGAATTCCCATATTCTGTGGGTACAGCCATAAAATAAAATAAATTTTAGGAATTCCTGTTGTGGCACAGTGGAAATGAATCTGACTTGTAACCATGAGGTTGTGGATTTGGTCCCTGGCCTTGCTCAGTGGGTTAAGGATTCGACATTGCTGTGATCTTTGGTGTAGGTTTCAGATGCAGCTCAGATCCTGCATTGTTATGGCTGTGGTGTAGGCCGGCAGCAGTAGCTCCGATTGACCCCCAGCCTGGGAACCTCCATATGCCACAGGTGCGACTGTAAAAAGCAAAAAAAAAAAAAAAAAAGTCTATGAATTGGAGGTTTTCATGTCATCAGTGTATTACTAATTATGGGAGAACAGCCATAAAATTATCTTCATTATACTGGAAGTTCCCTGGAGACACAAGTCTTAACCCAAAGCTAGTACATCTTGAAAAGTGATATGAGGAACAGTCTAGAGACATCTCAGCTTTGTGGTATGCTTCCAGTGGTACTCTGCCTACAGACCTGTGGCTCCAACTTTTGGCACCCAGTCAGGGGGTTATTTCTTCTTATAAGAGTTTTTACAGATATAAAGATCCATGTGAAAGGGGTCCCTTTTATGTCAGCCACTAGTGCTCTTCTGTCAACTGATACCTTAGATATGACACAATATTTTAAACAGATCAAGGAAGACTCACCCTAGAACTCTTCACATCGTTTCAATGCGGCTAAAGAGCCACTACTCTAATCTAATATTCCCAATTTACAGGCAAGTAAATTGAGGTCTAAAGAAGAAACATGCTGCCAAAGGTCACACAACTAGTAGCAAAACCAAGATCTCCTCAGTTTCCAATGATTTCTCTTCTACCACTGTAGAGCTGCCTGTGTTACCTTATCTTTTACACTGACTGCTCCCTGGATGATACACCCCATGGGAGACCATCATTCTAACCCTGTGTCTAGGACACATGTGTCACCATGACCTTGAAAATCAGGCCAGACTCTTTTTTCATCTGTATCCTCTCTGACCACTTCCTGATTGGAAACTCAGAATTTAGGATTAAAATTTTAAATGGTCCAGATGAGCAGGGTAACCCATCATTAATAAACAATGAAGCTTAACTGAACTTGAACCTCATCTGGTCCCTCCTGAATTAAAAAGCAGAGAGGCCTGTAATTCCTTTATCACTAGAAAGACAGAGAGCACACAGATCTGCAGGGCTCTGAGGAAAGCAAGCCCAAGTTCTAGAGGTGACTCCTTAGGTAACATTCCTCTGTGAGCATCCACTGAGAACCTACCGGGTAGCATACTCTGGGCCTTGCATGGGGAATGCAAAGACCAGTCTTGGACATGAGGGGGTCTGTTTTGTTCTCTCTGATCATGGCTGGATAAGCCCGCATAAAAATGAATCTCTTAGGTAGTCCTATTGGAGGCCTTAACTCTAACCCAACCCATCTTGGGGGTCTCATGATCACTTCTGAGCCTCCAATAAGAGCTGATAAGAGCTGAGAGAACCAGGGACAAAAGCCAAATGTATCTATTCAATGATTGCGAGGTAAACAGGGCCCATACTGGCCAAAACTTAGCTTCTTCTCTGTGCTTTCATCCCCCCTTTTTTCTCCCCTCCAGAGGCACCTACTAAATCCACTCAATGTCCACCTCCCAGCCCTCTCACCTTTGTTCTCACTCTGTCTGTTGTGGTGCTATCAAAGATGTATGCTATGTATTTTTAATGGAGTCTTCTCTGAGCTTTCATGTACTCATATGTAATAATATTCACTTAATAGGGCCATCAGAACAATTAAATGAGATGATAGTGCCTGGCACTAAGCAGTTCCCCATAAATATTGGTTGTTACCATTATTATTGTTGTTGTTTTCTGTTACGTCTGTTATCCCTTCCCTTAATAACACCACTTTCCCCATAATATTTGTGTTCAGTAGGAAATCAAGAGCCTTTACAACCAAACAATTCATTTCCGAATGGTGGGGCTTAAGGCCAAGAAAATACTAGACAGGAGACCTTCACAGTACCCTCAGTCTCTCCCTGTAAGTTGCACCCACATAGGCTCCCCAAAGCTGCTCTCCACATCCAGGCTTCCTCCCCGATGTTGGCTGCCCAGGCTCTGCCGCTCAGGAACACAAAGCTGATCATCGTGCACCACAGGGCTGAGGCAGGACGTGCCTGAGCTCCTGCGGAGACCAGAGCAATAAACCAGATAATCAAATGCCTCTGCCTTCAACCAGAGAAGGGCCTCTCTTGCTGGCAACTAACTCTTCGTTGCCCTGACTCTGCCTAAGAGTCCAAGATAACCCAAAGTCAAACACTGCAGGGTCTCATCTGCAGCAAGAGTCCACATAAGCCTGCTTTCAGCTCTAAGGCAAACCGACACAACTCAGAATTCTAGCCTACCTCCTAAATGTCTTTCATTTTTATCCCCCTCCTCTCCATCCCTCCATCCTTCCAGCTGCTACCTACCCAGGGCTCTTATCATCTCTCCCCAGGTAAATAAAAAAACAGCTAACGTTTACTGGAAGCTTATTATGTGCCAGGCAATCTATACTTCAGTTCTTGCATGCAATTTCTCATCCAAACATCAAAATACCCCTATGAGATAGAAATTATTCACATTATTCACATTTTATTTGTATTTATTTATTTATTTTTGCCACACCCAGCATACGGAAGTTCCCAGACCGGGGATCGAATCTGAGCTGCAGCTGCAACCTGTGCCACAGCTGCAGCAATGCTGGATCCTTAAACCACTGGGGCAGGCTGGGTATCAAACCTGCACCACCACAGAGATAACGGTGGATTGTTAGCCCACTGCACCACAGCCAGAACTCAAAGATATAAATTATTGCCCCCATTTTACAGATAAGGGAAACTGAAGATGCCCAGTGAAATGAACTTGACCAGCACTTTTGCCCTCCTATCCACAGACTGCAGCCTCCTTCCCTGCTACCCTCTCATGGTGCCTACTGCCACCTGCTGCTAACGGGTACCTCTACTGTGAGTCCCTCTCTCTTCCAAGCCCTCTGACACCCACGTCTAAGAATTTCTTCCTAAATCATGAATCTGACCATGTCACTCATATACTGAAAATACTTCAAACACTCCCCATCAGGCTCCCCAAAAGTCAAGACTCCCTGAACTGACATTCTGGTCTTTTACCAACCTTGCTCCAACACACCCTTCCAGTCTCATCCTCTGCCCCCTTCCACGGGCTCTGGCTACATGAAGCCACAGCCAATTTATCAAAGGATCTCTGCTCTCACCCCCATCCTCCACACACACCTCCCTCCTCTGTGGAATGTGGTTTCCCCAATCTGCCTTGAAAATGTCTATTCATATTCAAAGACCTGGCTTAAGTGTCACTTCCTCTATGAAATCCTCCCAAGCTCCCTAGACCCTTTATTCTTGTTCCTGGAATAGAGTCTCCCAGCCCTTCCCAGTCTTTTCACCAATCTGTTACTACATCAAAATATGTGTAATTGCTTATTGGGATAAAGCCACCCTGAGTAGGCTGGGTGCCTTTCCAGGGCAGCGACTGTGGTTTGTTTCCTAGTACCTTCCCCAGGGTCTAGTGCAGGGTTAGTTTATTGAACATTTATTGCACAGATGGATGGAACAGCCATTTATTTATTCACTTAGTTAGCTAGTTAGTTAACCATTGACACCAGGCACTATACTAGGGCACTGGGGAGGCAAAGATGAATAAAAGTAAGAAATCCCAGGGAAGTCCTAGTTTCGGGCCAAGGCTTATATAACCAAAGGCTTTTATTGCTTTTTTTTCTTGACTCTCTTCCCAGAAAACAAATTGAATTGCAGAGCCAGCAGAATACCACCTAATTCCATCCTATTTAATCTGGACACAACCGCCATCCATTTAACCGCCACACTGCTTACAAAAAACTCAATTGTCAGGTCTAAATCATAGCTTGTGCAAATAACCAAAGTCAGATAGCTTGGAACTCCACTGGGATCCTAAATCCATCATGATGTTAGTTCATTAAGTTCTATGAATTCAATTAACCTTTCTGATTAATCATGGATTAATTAACCAAACTGTGCTGACAAGAAAGTATTGAGGATTAAGGTGGTAGTTTTCTCGAGAAAAAAGCTCGTAACGTTGGGCTGTGTCATTTCATTAGATCCAAATGGAAATCTTTGCTCTCTGCTTCTCTGAATTCACTTGTCATTTGATAATATGCCACATGGTTCAATGATTTTTTTTCTACATAAACAGATCTTTTTTCAAATACTATAATGACACTGGAAGCATCTTCTAGACAAAGAGAAGTTGACCCCTACAAAACCAAACAACACAGTGCTTCTCCTGCACGCAAATGTGCCCCCAGAATTTGAGACAGCTAGAGGTGGAAGAGAAGCTAGAGATTATCTTATCTGCAACCCTCATTATACAGAGGAAGGAGAAGAGACCCAGAGAAGAGCAATGACATGCCCATAACTATAAGGCTAAGTAAAGACCAGCGCCCAGGTTTCCTAAACTCAGTTCAAGATAACAGCAACACAAGAGTTACTGTTTGTTTGTTGCCATATATACCCGCTGATCTGTAAGCAATATGGGGCCAAATGCTGAGAAGCTGACCGGTGTTACATGGCTAGAAAGTTCAGGCTACCAAGTCTCAGGAAGCATATCTCTAAGAGTAAAGAAGTGCAAAGGAATTCCCATAGTGGCTTAGTGGTAATGAACCCAAGTAGTGTCCATGAGGACGTGGTTTCGATCCCTGGCTTCGCTCAGTAAGTTAAGGATCCAGCATCACCATGAGCTGCGGTGTGGTATAGGCCGGCAGCTACAGCTCCAATTAGACCCCTAGCCGGCGAACGTCCATATGCCCTAAAAAGACAAAAAAAAAAAAAAAGTGTAGAGACGTGATCCTGAATTCTGGACAGCTCTTGCTGCCCAGACAGCTGCTAATCTGTAAGCACTAAGCAGAAGCCACTGTGCAAGAGGCTGATACATAAAGCAAAGATTTTAGTAGTCTCACAGTGCTGTGGAGATAAAATGTGGAGTTTGGGACCCACAAAGAGGACGCTCTGGGAAACACTCAAGACATCAGCTTGAAATAATTCCCTATTGCAACAATGCACCACAAATTTAATGGCTTAAAACACATTTATCATCCCATAGTTCTGTAGGCTAGAAATCTCATGGGGTCTCACAAGGCTCAAGTTAAGGTGTCAGCAGGGCTGCATTTCTTCTGGAGATTCTAGGGGAGAATCTGTGTCCTTCCTTTTTTCCAGCTTCTAGAAGCTGCTCTTATTCCTGGGCTTGTGATGCTTTCCTCCATTTTCTTTCCTTTTTTTTCCCCCCCCAGTGGCCGCACCCACAGCATATGGAAGTTCCCAGGCCAAGGACTGAGGCCAGCCACAACTTCAACCTATGCTGCAGCTACACCAACACCAGATCCTTTAACCCACTGTGCTGGGCCAGGGATTGGATCTGCACCTCTGCAGCAACCCAAGCCACTGCAGCCAGGTTCTTAACCTACTGCACCACAGCAGGAACTCCTCCTTTCCTCCATTTTCAATGCCAGTGATAGCAGGTCAAGTTCTCATCAAACATGGCTTTGACCTCCTCTTCTGCTTACCTCTTCCACTTTTAAGGACCTTTGTGATTACACTGAGACCACCCAGAAACTCCAGGATAACCGGCCTATTATAAGGTCAGCTGATTGGCAACTTTAATTCCCCTTTGTCATGTAACTTACTATAGTCACAGGTTCAAGGCATTAGGAAGTGGACATCTTTTGCACAGAGGGGATATTACTTTTCCAAAACACCCCTGAAGGGCTATCTCCAAGAAGTAGATGTGAATACAAAATAAGTCGTCCTCACAAAACTGAAATTCAGCTCTGAATCATCTCAATCAAAAAACGATTAAGGTGACAAGTCCCCCAGGGTAACAGCTGCTGGAGCAAAAAAAAAAAAAAATCCTCTCTAGAGAAAGTTAACATTATCTAGAGCATTTGTAGCTTCTGGAGAGTGTCCAGCATCAAGATTACCAGACATATCAATATGAGCACTTGGTTTCTTGCTGCTCCCCCCACTAGAAGGCAAGCCCCCCTAAGAGCAGGGACTGTGTCCAGTATGCGGTACTCCGACCTCATCCCGGCTGAGCTGTGTGATAGGCGCTCTGGAAACACATAGTGGGTGACTGACTGCAACACCCATCATGGCTTCACATCAGGGAAGAAAACCGCTTAGGAGAAAACAGCTGGCCCTGAGCAGAGGCATCAGAGACACCTTGAAATGCTCCTAACCCCTACGGCACCCCCAGGAAAGCAACGCCTCCTCCAGGGCCAGCTTACAACAAACAGGCTTTTAAAATAACAATGATGGAGTTCCCTTCATGGCTCAGTGGTTAACGAATCCGACTAAGAACCATGAGGTTGCGGGTTCGATCCCTGGCCTTGCTCAGTGGGTTAAGGATCTGGCATTGCCGTGAGCTGTGGTGTAGGTCGCAGACGCGGCTTGGATCCCGCGTTGCTGTGGCTGAGGCGAAGGCCGGCGGCTACAGCTCCTGTTAGACCCCTAGCCTGGGAACCTCCATATGCCGTGGGTGCGGCTCCACATAAAGGCAAAAAGACAAAAAATAAAATAAAATAAAATAACAATGATAATAATGAGAAGGGAAAAGAAAACCAAGCAATTAATGCCACTTGCAGCTTGTAACAGACAAAAAGGTCATTGTGAGTGAGCAGAGAGCTCACTCCTGGTGACAGCAGAGATCAGACCAGCATCACTGAACTCACTCCTGATTGCCTCTGGTTAAAGCCAGTCAGCACTTCAGTCCCCTCTAGCTCTCATTTATTCTGAATTTTTTTTATGTTTCTATGAAACTTAACCCTTCCAAAATCCCTTCCAGGAAACTTGCTGAAGCAGGGGAGAAGTGGGAGGTGGGAGTCGGGACTGCCGGATGCATATGTAAAGATTATGTTCCTCTGGCCAAACCATCAGCCTCTGAACCTGCACAGACTGGAGAAGGAAGCATCTTGTTTCAACCTGTTGGTCAGTGGAGGCGCTTTTGAAAAATTTGTACCAAGACTTAATATGTGCTATTATCAGCCTTAGATTAAGACAGTTTTAAGAAATATTTCAGATAAAAGAAATAACCACCATTTAAACAGGTATCTATTATGTGCCAGATACTGGGCACATTTTACGTGTGCCGGGCATTTTACGTGTGCCATGTTATTATTCCTTAAAATGCCATGGGGCTGGACTTCCCATCATGGCTCAATGATTAATGAACCCAACTGGTATCCATGAGTACTCAGGTTCCATCCCTGGCCGTGTTCATTGGGTTAAGGATCCCGAGTTGCCCTGAGCTATGGTGTAGGTCGTGTAGGTCTCAGGTTCCACTCAGATCCCAAGCTGCTGTGGTTGTTGCGTAGGCCGGCAACTACAGCTTCAACTGGACCCCTAGCCTGGGAACCTCCTTGGGCCCAGGGTATGGCCTTAAAAAGACAAAAAAAAAAAAAAAAATGCCATGGGGCAGATACTGTTATCATTTTACAGACAAAGATACTGAAGCTCAGTGAGGTCAGCTAATTGGGTCCAGATCCCACAGCTAGAAAGTAGAAGAGCCAGACTGATACTCTGGGTCAGTATGATGCAAATACCCCAGCTTGGCCACCACCTTCTGCCTCATCTTCATTCATTCACTAATTCTTCTGACTGGCATAAAATTCTCAGCCAATCAGAAAGTGAGTATGGACAGGAAAAGAAGATATTTGTTGCAGGTGAGTAGCTGATAATTTGTAGGTTTTGAGTAGGCACTTTGCCTCTTTACCATGCTGGCACTTCATGGGGCCCACCTCTGCAATATTTCCAGAACCCTCCAGTCCTATAGCAAGACTCATAGGTAACTGACCGCAAGATTCAGTGAGATTTTTCTTGTGAAGCAGGTGGAAGTGAAGAGTACTGTTAGAGGGAGGATCAGCAGTTTCCTTCTTCTGGAACATAAAGGTTTCGCATGAAAAGAAAGAGTTCTTGCCCCCCACCCCCCGCACGTGTCCTGCAGATTATTCCAACATTATCTGCTCCCTTGAGCTGTTTTACCTACAATTTGCACGCCTACTGGATAGCATCTCACTGTGATTAATTTGCATTTTGAAGGATAGTGAGATTCATTTTTAGCTCCTAGTCAGCAAAATGAGAGCCCTGAAATCAGCGTGTGTGCCCAAGGCTTCAGGATCCGGAGACGTTGCCAAGGCAACGGCAGCCGCTTCTGACGTCACCGAGGGAGGACACCTCCGCAGAAAAGCAGGCCCTCGCCTTCCTGATCAGCGCCTTGCCGGCCTTTGTCAGATTTTATTAATTCCCTGAGCTTCTCCAGAACTCTAAAAAGCTAATCCTCCCACCCTTCCCCACCTCAGCAAACACAGGAAAAGAAAATGCTGCCTTATTAAAAGTTCTTCCTCTCCCTAGTCACCATCTAGTCAAAAGCATTAGGGGAGGAAAAGAACTCTAGGAGAGGGGGCTCCTAAATGGTTCCCTGGCGAATTTACCAGTGATCTTTTGCTTTGAAATTGGAGAAAGAGGAAATGCATAGCAGAGAGAGGGTAGGGAGAAGTCTCCGCTCACCCAGCGGAGCAAAAACAGGTAAATCTAGTCAAAGGAATGTTAAATCCTTTTTCTTCCCACCTGTCCCCCTGAAACCTCAATTAACATTAACATATCCGAGCAGAACTGTTGCTCAATGAAGTCTAAGGACTTCTCCTTACAAAATGAAAGGGTAATGACTGGGCAGAAGAAAGGAAGCAAAAACCCCCTGATGCTAGGAGTTCCTGTCGTGGCGCAGCGGAACCGAATCGGACTAGGAACCATGAGGTTGCGGATTGGATCCCTGGCATGGCTCAGTGGGTTAACGATCTGTTGCTGTGAGCTTTAGATGTAGGTTGCAGACACGGCTTGGATCTGGCGTTGCTGTGGCTGTGGCGCAGGCAGGCAGCTACAGCTCCTGTTAGACCCCTAGCCTGGGAACCTCCATATGCTGCCAGTGCAGCCCTAAAAGGACCAAAACAAACAAACAAACCCTGATGCCATTCTCAGCCCAGTCCCTGTGCACACAAGATTTACTGCCCACCAAAGCGCTCTCTTCCATGGGATGCTGCTGTGGCACCGGTTTGATCCCTGGCCTGGCACTTCCACATGCCAGGGATCCAGCCAAAAAAAAAAAAAAAAGGAGAAAAAAAAATGAAGCCATCTCCATCCTCTCTTGCCCCTTCTTCTGCCTCAAGGTAAAGATGGCTGAGCAGGGGTAGAAAGAGCCTCAGTCCCTAACTCATAGTCTTTGGACAGCTTTGTGAGTCAGAAATAAAAGGCTCTTGGGTTAGGAGTTCCTGTTGTGGTTCAGCAGGTTAAGAATTTGACTGGCATCCATGAGGATGCAGGTTCCATACCCGGTCCTCGCTTGGTGCGTTAAGGATCTGGTGTTGCCACAAGCTGTGCCATAAGTCACAGATGTGACCCCGATCCTAAGTTGCTGTGGCTGTGCTATAGGCCAGCAGCTGCTGCTCTGATTAACTTCCATACACTGCAGGTGTGGCCCTAAAAAGAAAGAAAAATAAAATAAAAATTACAAAGATAAAAATCTCTTGGGCTAGAGAGCTGGGCTTTCAGAGATTCTCTGTTAGAGCAGCTAGCATTAACTTACTCAACAAGGCTAAGCCAGTGATATGATGCCTTGAGCCAGGGTTCTCAGTTCTGAGGGACTGGCACAACCGTGTCCAAAATGCAAAGCCACCAAAGCTAAACACAAAACTTTCCCCACTGAAGCAAGGCATGCTACAGCAAAATCCCTCAGCGGGCTGTTTCTCTCCAGGACTTGAGAGATCATTGGGCAAGAAGCAAGAGTAGGGGTAGGTAGAGGCAGGGGAGTTGGAAGGAAGATGAGTTTGTAGCGGGTCTAGGCCTCAACTCAGCCTCAAACCATGTCTGTGTCTCCCTGAGCACACCACAAACCACTGACACCAATACACGAGGATAACAGCTATGTGTGGAAACCACCGTCAGGAGTGCTGTGGGCAGGTGATGCACAAAGGCACACAGCCAAGGGTGTAAGTGCAAGCCAAAATGCAACGACCCTTTGCTGACTATACCAGGCATTGTGGCTCAGAGCTGAGACCACCTGGAGGAAAGGTACCTGGCACTTTTATTAAATGTGAGTAAAGTTGGTACCATCCATGGCTAACCTTATACCTGTGGTGGCACCGCATATGCCTGGCACAGAAGTGGTAGGCTAGTGGTGGCCCTGACCCCTGAGATCTTGCAGAGTTCTTACCTGCAAACCAGCCTCAACAGAAGTCACATTCAAAGAAACAAGAATCTGATCGCTTGCTAGAAAAAAAAACTTGTTGTCCCTTTCTCTTTTCTAGTCATCTTCTCCTCCCCAAATCAGAATCTGATCCATGCTCATCCAGATCCACTCCCCCTGCCTGCAAGGGGAAAGACACAATGCTCTTTGTGGCAGGGGGAAGAGTGAGCTTTTTTTTTTTTAATAGTTTTTTTGAAGTATAATTGATTTACAACGTTGTGATAATTTCTGCCGTACAACAAAGTGATTCAGTTATGCATGTACACGTATCCTCTCTTTTTCAGACTCTTTTCCCACATAGATTATTACAGAATATTGGGTAGCGTTCTCTGTGCTATACAGCAGGTACCCATTAGCCAATCATTCCATATACCTGAGTGTGCATAAGCCAATCCCCAGTTCCCAGTATATCCTCCACCACCTGTTCCATTTGGTAACTTTAAGTTTGTTTTCAAAGTCTGTGAGTCTTTCTGTTCTGCAAATAAATTCATTTGTATCCTTTTTTAAGATTCCAAATATAAATGATATCATATGATGTTTGTCTTTCACTGTCTGACTTCCATTCACTTAGTATGATAATCCCTAGGTCTATCCATATTGCTGCAAATGGCATTATTTCATTCTTTTTTGTGGATGAGTAATACTCCACTGTAGATATGTACCACATCTTCTTTACCCATTCATCTGTCAATGGACATCCAGAAGGTCCATGTCTTGGCTATTGTGAATAGTGATGCAATGAACATTGGGGTGCACTATCTCTTTGAATTGTGGTTTTCTCTAGGTATTTTAGATTTCACCACCAGGGACCCTGGTATGCTGCTAAAAAGCAGAATGAGGACAAAGCAGGTTGCAGCAGAGGAGACCTAAGCCCAGAACTGCCAATAAGAGAGAGACTTTGGTGACAGGCTACTAGGAGACAATAAAAGGTGAAATTCCAAAAAAAAAAAAAAATGCTTTGGAAATGCAGTAGCTGGTGAAGTTTATCCTTACAATGAGGTTCTCACAGGGAAGACAAGTAAAACTCTCACAAACAGAAACAGGAACTTACACAGAGGTCCATGGAAGGGAATATCAGTGTTTCTTGCAAAATTCATCACTGAACAGGTACCATCATTCATAAATGACAAGAATTTTCCCGATGTAGGAAACTTACACAACCTTTCCGAAAGGCACTTGGGTCTCTCTATTAAATACTTGAAACTCAAACCCTTTGATCTAGCAAGCTCACTTCTAGGAACTTACTCACCAAAATTACTGCCACTCTCAGAAACTTATCAAAAAATCTGTACAGAAATATTCATTGTTGATAAGACATGCATTTCTTTTAGTTGCTTTTCCTGTGGAAATTTGTCTCTCATTTCTGAATGAGAAACATTATGCACCTGTGAGGTTGCTGGTTAGCATGTAAGAGGTCATCTGACCTCGTAAAGGATCCAAGACTGGTATTTTATTCTTTGTTTCTAAGCCTGTCTCCTCCACTGGGTGTGAGTCCCTTGAGGGCAGGACCATGATTTAGCTACTGTTACTTTCAGATCTGTCACAGAGCACAGTGGACAGTGTGTGTTCAAATGTTATTTGTTAAATGAATTCATGATCTAACTGAGCCTGGGTCAAATATAGGCTCATGAGCTCATTGGCACAGTATTCTAGAAGCAGAGTCAATGGAGATCGGCCTCGCTCTGAGATGACCTGAGCCTCTCAGCTGTGTTTAGTCTAGGAGGGAGATGAAGGAGTTCTGGAGAGGGAAGAAAGAGGTGTTGCTGGCAATTTAAGTTCTTAAGATGACGTAAGTCAGGTTTGTTAGCATGTTGTCCACACCTTGAATCTCCTCAAATGATTTGCAGTCCTTTTCTGGGGAAAGTGTATAGATTTCATGAGCTCCTCAAATCATTCAAGTCCAGGACACTTAAAAAAAAAATGAATAAGATTCACTGAGCAAAGGTATTTTGACTCAGAAAAAGTTATGTTCAGAAACCTATACCAAAGAGTAATAGACCAACGGTGGTTGAGAAACCAGAGAAGGCCAGTATCATACACAGACCTGCAAATGACTACAGAATAAATTGTCCCACTGCTATTCCAGTTTTATTTTTGCAACCCCTTGATACCATTTTTCAAAGCATTACAATTATTTTTTCTGGGTTTTAGGGGAGGTTTTTCAGTTGAAGTATAGTTGATTTACAATTTTGCATTAATTTCTGCTGCATACAGAAAAGTGCCTCAGCTATACATATATATTCTTTTTCATATTCTTTTCTATTATGGTTTATCAGAGGATATTGAATATAGTTCCCTGTGCTATACAGGAGGACTTTGTTGTTTATCTCTTCTATATATAATATTTTGCACCTGCTAATCACAAATTCCTCACCTTTCCTTATCTACCTGACCCCCAACTTGGCAACCACAAGTCTGTTTTCTGTATGTCTGTTTTCTATATCTGTTTTTGTTCCATAGATATGTTGATTTGTGTCATATTTAGAGCCCACATATAAGTGATATCATACAGTATTTGTCTTTCTCTTTCTGACTTACTTTGCTTAGTATGATAATCTCTAGGTCCATCCATGCTGTGGCAAATGGTTATTTTTTTTTTACCAAAACAGCCACCAATTTAGCCTAGAGTTATTCCCTTTTAAAATGCTCTGCTACTTGCCAGCTTGACTACCTTTCAAGGTGTCTTTTGTTTTCCCGTCATTCTGTAATGCACCAAAGTTATATTTGAAAGAAAAGAAATTTTCAGAAATTTGCCATATATGTGAGTATACCAAGAAATTCACTACTGTGTTCCCAACCATTTTCTATTACAATCCTTTATGTAACGTGGTTTGGTCCTGAGGAAGAACTTCCTATCTCCTTTCACCCCTTATCCTTCCATCATCCAATTAGCTCCCTGCCATTGACCTACAGGTTAACAAATAGGTGTATTTGAGGCCACTTACCCTTCTGCCCAGGGAGATGGTGGGCTCACCAACACCACTTATTAGCACTTATCAGCCTCCTCCATCATGTTAAGTGCTATAGAAAGCAAATAATAGATGTAGTACTTGGTCTCCAGATGCCTACCAAACAAGGAAAAAACTTGTACTTACACACACACAAAACAAATCTGAACAAGGATAGCAAAAGAGAACAAACCTGGGGGTGGGGGGTGGGGAGGGGGCAAGAGACTTGGTTGAGAAATTGCAGTTAAGTCTTACATTAGTTGGGTGAGTGATACAAAAGTGTCATTAAAGAAAAAATAGAGAAACACACACTCCTGTGCCATTTGCACTGTAAAATACATTAAGACTGCATTTAAGATCAAGCACCCCTGCTCAGGGACTTGTAAAATGGAGGCTGCTTAAGCCAGTAGAACGTATAATGAATTGTGCATCAAAAGAGTGGGGCTCTGTGTCATTCAAGTTCTGAGTTCTTATCTCCTTGTCCCTTCCACCTATAAAAGGAATGAGCACTCAAGTCCTGACATTGGCGACATTGGCTAACTTTCTACTATTTCAACTTTTCTTCCCTCAGTGATCTTGGACAGACTGAGAATCTCAGGGGCCTTTGTAGGACCCCCAACAGTTGCAGCACTGCATCTCTGGGGCATATAACAACAAAGTACTCAGTGCTGTTGAGTCAGCTGAGAAGTACCCGGTCCAGTTCCAGGTGCCAAATTCAGAAAAGAAGCTCAGAAGGAGTGAATGTGTAAGGGCAAAATATCAAGACCCTAAGAATTGACCTAGGATGACTAGGCTGATGATTATTGGATGTGTCACACAACTCCAGAGGCACTGTTCATGCAGAATCTGTGTAGATTTGTACAGGTATTTCTGGAAGATATCATAAAAGTTTCTTGGGGAAGGATGTTTTTGCTAATCCACACCAAGGTTTAATAGAGGGGTTAGGTGAGCAAGCCAAGCCCCGAAGGCTAGGGTCAAGGATGGACCCTATGGCCTCAGATGCCCAGCTTGGGGGCAGACATTTCTGAAGTTACAACTACCACCACTTTGCAGCTGATGCCCAAATCTTTACCCCTAAACCTGACCTCCTGCCACCTGCTCTATAAGTCCACCCAGAGATTCTCTGGGACATTTAACCCAACCAAACAGTTCCACCTTCTCACTCCCAACTTCTGTTGAAGGCTCATCATTCTCCGACTGCCTGAGTCTGAAACACTGAAATCATCTTAGAGTCTTTTACTCTTCTCCTACTTCAGGATTCACTCAGGGCCCATGACTTCTACTTTGGACAGCCTCAAGTTCACTGGTATCTATTTCCTGTTCCCAGACCTTCAACCACCACATAGTTGAAACATTCATTTCTTCTCTCCATAAGATACCATCCTAACTGGTCTTCAGACACCCAGTCTTCCTGCTTCAATACATCCTAGTAGTGTGGGTTAATTATCCTAAAACACAGTTCCAAACACATCTTGCCTGCAAACCTTCACAGACATCATCTTGCTTACTGAATCATGCACAATCTGCCCCAAAACAACAAATATCCCTCCATGTAGGCAACATTCAGTACAATCAAAATCCTTGTTCAGTTAACTAGCCAGTGATGTGGGGGAAAACAATATCTCTCTCCAAGCCTCAGTTTCTTCACCTATTAAATGGGGATATTAACACTATCTACTTTATAGAGCTGTTGTGACAATTAAGTAAAATGATATATATAAAGTCCTTATTTACAGAGCTGCCCAATTATCAGTGTTAGTATTGATGAGGATAATGAAGATGATTTCCCCAAAACATCCCTCAAATTACTTCATTCAAACCCCAGCTCATGATTGTTCTTTCTCATATTGACTTCTGACAAAATTCACTCAGCTACTAGACCCTATAAATGCACTTGATCTAACCATCAGATTTGTGTTTCCCTTTTAATGTACCCGAATTGCCTTCTAGAGAAGTTGAATCTTCTAGGACCTCGATAAGCAGAATCTCTTAGATTCTAGAAGTGGAATCTTCTAGAACCAACTGATGGAAATGATGGAGTCGAGTCCACTTGTCTCAACAACCAACTGAAGCTTGCTTTGTTGTAAAAATCACCCAAAGCAAAGTTTCATTAAATAAACATGGAAGACACTTACCTCCACTCTAGAAAATGTAGGTCTTGCTTTCCAACAATACCCAGCTATATACTTTTAAAGATGTAATAGATACATGTATATTTTTAATAATGAAAGAGAGTTTTAAAATAACAGAAAAACAGACTGTTTTCCCAGAGTGCAGAGAACCTAGAGTGATAGAATGAAGAGTGTGACATTTGAAGCTAGACAGATGTTGGGTAAAATACCAGCCCTTCCACTTCCCAACTTAAGTTCTGCCCAAGAGAACAAGGCCTTATAAGTTAAACAACAGAGGCCCAAATTTGAACGAAGTACTTACTAGGAAATTACTGAGTCTGTTTCTTCCTCTGTAAGAAACACATAAATGAAGAACCCTACCTTCAAAACTGCATGGTGTTTCACACAATTCTAGATGCTGATAATTCCAAGACCAAAGTGCTGGCAATGTAGGTTTAATTCTGAGGCCTATTTCTTGACTTATATGCAGCTACATTCTCACTTTGTGCTCACACGACCTCTCTTCAAGGCATGTTCACAGAGACAGAGAAAGCTCTCCAGTGTCTCCTCTTATAAGGGCACTAATTCCAACAGAATTATGCCCCACTCTCCTGACCTCATCTAAGCCTAACTACCCTCCAAAGGCCCATCTCCAAACACCATCACATTGGAGGTTAGGGCTTCCACGTAGAGAGTAGTTGGGGTGGGGTTGGGGTTGGGAGGGAGGAGGTAGAGACACATTCAGCTTATAACAATATTATTTAACGTTGACTTTATCTATTACTGTAAGAGCGCAATGTCTCTCCTAAGTCCCTACATCTATTTTGGATAGTCCCCAAGAAATGTTTGCATGTGATCACAAACCTGGTATCAGCCAGTTTTCTTATCTCCTACTCCAATGATGAAATCTCTAAAACTCTCAAAAATTCTGCAAAGGCATTAAGTTTCCAGAGTTCCCAGAAGATAACCTTCAGTGATGGCAAAAGCAGTTCTCTCCTGTTACTGCTTCTTCTGAGTCTGCTGTTTTGGCGTGAGAAATAGCTACAGTGCTAGAGCCACAGACACTGTCAGTGCCTACCACCACCTGACTGCCAGAAGCCTTTATGTCCTGACCCAACAAAGCAGCAGAAGCCCTCCCACTTTGGATCTGGGAGTCTCAGAGATTCCAGACAGCTTTCCTCCTCCTCTTCACGATGTAGGCATTTTCCACAGGGCTTTCTGCTTGCTGCACAGAGCATGGCATTTAATAGACACTCAATAAGCATCATTTAACTGGTGGTGGCCTGAGCTAGAGAGTGTCCTAAAGAATGAATATTGTGCTTCAAATTGACCATGATCACTGGCTCCAATGCAGTATTCATCAATGAAGCTTGTGGGCCTCGCTTCTCTCCCCTGAGCAAGATAAGTTGATTCCTCAAGTCAGAGCTTTCTACCAGCATCTGCGAATGGGTCCCTGATATGCTGGGAAATTTCATTCCCTCAAAGTCTCCAGGGTTGCTGAACTGTGATTGGGGACAAGAGTTGCAGAGTCAGCAGTGGTTAACGGATATGATTAGGATTAATGAGGATGCAGATTCGATCCCTGGCCTCCCTCAGTGGGTTAAGGATTGGGCATCACCATGAGCTGTGGTGTAGGCCACAGATGTGGCTCAGATCCCAAGTTGCTGTGGCTGTGATGTAGGCCAGCAACTGAGGCTCTGATTCAACCCCTAGCCTGGAACTTCCATATGTCACAGGTATGGCCCCCCAAAAATAAATAAATAAATAAATAAATAAATAAATAAATAAGTAAATGAAAAGCCACGACCTCACGTGATCAGCAGTCCCCACAGTAAACCCCACTGTGTCATACAAGTACTATTATTCTCTATGTGAAGTATAATTGCTATCTAGCAAAAATTGGAGGAAGTTGAGAAGTATCACTTCATGCTAAAAAAGGCCTAGCAGGCCCATCCCTCCTTCTGTCACATCTATATCCTAAGAAAAGCCCTGTTTCCTTTCAAGATCTCCTACCCCAACAAAAAAATTATGAATGAAGCACCTTTGTATCTGAATGTTCATTTCCATGCAAGGGTTTGTATGTATTAAATAAACTGAATGAATAATTAATAACCTTCCAAAAAAGAAGGCACCAGGCCCAGATGGGTTCATTGGTGAATTCCGTCAAATATCTAGAGAAGAAATGATAACAATTCTCTATAATATCCTTCAGCGAATAGAAACAGAGTTATCTCTTTCTAACTCATTTGATGAAGTAGTTTTACTCTACTACAAAAAACTAAGACATCACAAGAAAAGAAAACTACAGATCAATATCTCCTGTGAAAACAGATGCCAAAATCCTCACAAAATACTGACAAATCAAATCCAACATGTTTAGAAAGAATTATACGCCATGGCCAAGTGAGATATACCTAGGTATGCAATGCCAGTTCAACATTCGAAAATCAATTAATGCAATCGATCACATCAGGCTGAAAAAAAAAAATCACATGATCCCATCAATAGATGGAGAAAGAACATTTGACAAAATCCAACATCCATTCATGATAAAAACTTTCAGAGTGAACCCTAATGAAATCTATAGGCTTGGGGTGATGATGTGTCACTACAAGTTCATCAATTATAAGAAACCTAGCACTCTACTGGGGGATGTTTCTCATGGGGAGGTTATGCATATGTGGGAAGTATATGGGAAATATCCATCCTTCCTCTCAACTTTACTGTGAACCTAAAACTGCTCTTGAAAAAATTGTCTCTTAAAAAACATGTTGTAAGAGTTCATATTGTGGCTCAGTGGATTAAGAACACAATGTAGTCTCCATGAAGATGTGAGTTCAATCCCTGGCATTGCTTAATGGGTTAAGAATTGGGCGTTTCCATAAGCTCTGGCGTAGGTCACAGATGAAGCTCAGATCTGGTGTTGTTGTGGCTGTGGGGTAGGCCTGGATCTGATTGGACCCCTAGCCCAGGAACTTCCAGATGCCACAGGTATGGCTGTAAAAAGAAAAAAAAAATCACTGTAAAATCAAATGTTATCTTTTTTTAATTGAAGAATAGTTGATTGAAAATGTTGCGTTAGTTTTGAGTGTACAGCAAAATGATTGTTATTTTTTTCAGATTTTTTCCCTTAGATTATTACAAAATATAGAGTATAGTTCCCTTTGCTATACAGTAGGTCTCTGGTGGTTATCTATTTTATATATACTAGTGTGTATGTTAATCCTAAACTCCTAATTTATCCCTTCCCCCCACTTTCCCTTTGGTAATCATAAATTTGTTTTTTTATGTCTGTGGATCTATTTGTGCTTTATATATAAGTTCACACATATCTTTTTTTTTTTAGATTCCACATGTAAGCAACATCATATGATATTTATTTATCTTTCTCTGCCTGGCTTACTTCACTTACTATGATAACTTCTAGGTCCATTCATGTTGCTGCAAATGGCATTATTTCATTCTTTTTATGGTTCAGTAATGTTCCATTATATTGTTATGTGGTATATATACCAAATCTTCTTTATCCATTCGTCTCTCAGACATTTAGTTTGCTTCTATGTCTTGACTATTGGGAAACATGTTGCAATGAACATTGACATGCATGTATCTTTTCAAATTACGGTTTTCTCCAGATATACACCCAGGACTGGGAGGGCAGGATCAGAGGGTGGCTCTATTTTTAGTTTTTTAAAGGACTTCCACAGTGGTTGTACTAATTTACATTCCCACCAATAGTGTAAGAGGTTTGCTTTTACTACATAACCTCTGCAGTTTTTATTATTTGTCAACTTTTTGATGATGGCCATTCAGACTGGCAGTTTTGACTTGCATTTCTCTAGTAATTAGTGATGTTGTGCATCTTTTCATGTGCCTTTTGGCCATCTGTATGTCTTCTTTGGAGAAATGTCTATATAGATCTAGTGCCTATTTTTTAATTGTGTCATTTATGTTTTTAAAGAGAGCTGCATGAGCTAATTGTATATTTGAGAGATTAATCCCTTGTTGGTCACTTCATTTACAAATATTTTCTCTCATTCCATAGGTTTTCTTTTTGTTTTGTTTATTGTTTCCTTTGATATGCAAAAAAATTGTAAGTTTAATTAGGTCTCATTTGTTTATTTTTATTTTTATTTCTATTACTCTAGGATACAAATCCAAAATGATAGTGCTGCAATTTATGTCAAAGAGTGTTCTGCCTATGTTTTCCTCTAGGAGTTTTATAGTATCCAGTCTTACATTTAGGTCTTTAATCAATTTTGAGATTTTTTTTGTGTATGGTATTAGAGAATGTTCTAATTTCATTCTTTTGCATGTAGCTGTCCAGTTTTTCCAGTACCACTTACTGAAGAGACTGTCTTATCTCCATTATATATTCTTGCCTCCTTTGTCATAGATTATTTGGCCATAGGTGAATGGGTTTATTTCTGGGCTTTCTATCCTGTTCCATGGATCTATATTTCTGTTTTTGTGCCATTACCATACTGTTTTGATGACTGTTAGCTTTGTAGTATAGTCAAATCAGGGAGCCTGATTCCTCTAGCTCCGTTTTTCTTTGTCAAGATTGTTTTCGCTATTTAAAAATTTTTGTTTTAGTTCTGTAAAAAATGCTATTGATAATTTGACAAAGATTACACTGAATCTGTAGATTGCCTTGGGTAGTATAGTCATTTAATTAATATTTTTAAGCAAATGAACATATTAATCAGCAACCATGGGAAGGGGATCTGAGGGGTAAAGTATGTGTAAATGCTATTCTTTTGGTCAAGTCTTGCTTACAGTTAATAAAAAGGAGGAGGAAGTGGTAAACATGTCTACATGAGAACAGACAGTAGCACTTCAAGGTACCTCACCTGCATGGAAGCACTTAAAATTCACTCACCCTCTTAATCACTCTTGTCCCAACAATTCCCCAAATGCAACTAGTAAGTGACTCCCCTAAAATACTGTGTTACTTCCCTAATTACAGCCTTCCTTAGTTCACCCCTCTCATTTCTCACTAATTTGTGGAAAATAAGAATCAGATTTACCTATCACATCCATCTTACAGAAAGAAAGAAAATGACACCCCCTCTTTCAAGAGAGAAGGGAGTTGTTTCCTTCCATATACAAGTATTTGATACATAGGATTAATCAATATTAAAAATAGTGGATTTCTGTGCACTAGAAAAAAATTAACACTAACTGCATGCTCAGAACAAGGAGTTAGAGATGAACCTAAGTGCCTCCCAGAGGGAGCTTCCTTTCCACCCCTTTCATATAAAACTGAATCACTTTGCTGCGGACCAGAAACTAACACAACATTGTAAATCAACTATACTTTAATTTTTTAAAAATATCAGAAGGCTCCCTTGCATAACAATGGTTATTTCATCACTCGCCATTCATTCCTTTGATTTTTTTCTAGACTGTCTCTGAAAATGCAAATATCCCTGAGATGGAAAAGTCAAGGATATGCTAGAGAATCAAGGTTTCAATGATAGAAAATTATACTAGTCATAATATTTCCGTGGTATTTACAGTTGATTAATCACCTTCAAAGATAGAGACTCACTTGATTTTTACTAACAAACACATGACTTAGAAAAGGAGGAGATATTTTTAGTATTATCACTTCCATTTTACAGATAAGGCACCAAATGATGAGAAAGATTTATCCCCATCCCAACTCCCATCCTATTCAAAGTAAAAAGCAGAGCACAGGTTCAAACCAGATTTCTGCCATCCACGGATGGAGCTGGGCACAGTCAGAGTCACTCTCACTCCTCCCTCTCCCTTGCCTCCCCTATTTCCCATTTCTGGTCAGCCCCCAAATCTTTTGCTTAAGGATCCCAACTATGCCTGCCTGTGTTGCAATCCCAATCCCAGAAACCCTTATCTTCCTGAAGCCAGGCAGTTGCCTAAAGGGCCCCAGTCCCTTCCACCCTTCCCCACGCAACTGCACACTACACAACTCAAAAATAACAAATATTTACTGAGCACCTACTATGTGCCAGACCCTGGGCATTAGGGTACAGTAATGCAGTATTTCCAAAGGTTCTTCTTCCAGATCTGTTATCCACCAGAATCACAAAGATCTTTACTTCAACAGTGAAAGTAATAATAATAAGGCCTAGAAGTTTTAGACAATTTAGAATGTGTGAGGCACTATTCTAGGCCTTTTACTTATACCAACTCATCCAATCTTCATAACATCCCTACGGCATGTTATTAATATTTAACAAATGAGAAAACTGAGGCCAAGGGAGACTGTCCAGCAAGGCTACACACCTAGCAAGTAGCAAAGCAGATGTAAACACAGGAGCCTGGCCCTGCAGTGCATACTCTGAACTGCTGTGCTACCCTCAGAACCAGAACTGGCGAGAGCAGTAGAAAAGGAAACAACATGCAGTAATTTAACTCTATGTGCTCAGAACAAGGAGTTAGAGATGAGGTGCCTCCTGGCGGGAACATCGTTCCTCAACCCCCTTCAAAGACAAGGCCAGCCCATGTAAACACACCCTCCAGCCGAGATGCCATCCTACCAGGTGGGCCTCCAAAACCGCTCAGGTATTCTGCTCACACTCCCTTTCCCTGCCCTCCCCTTCTGACCCTCACTGACACTGCACTCTGGATGCCAACAGTCACCTAAGGCCCACTTTTTCTGATGACCCTTTGGCTTTGCATCTCCAATCCAACCTAGTGCTCACTCTGTGATGATTCTGACAGTCAGCCTGTAGCCTTCACACTGCCTGACTTGGATAATAGGTCAACCCATTCCCAAACTAACCTTTACTTCCCCCCACCTGGAATGGGTTAAGATGCTAATTTAGACTTCACAGAAGTTATGATATCTGCACAACATGCATGCTTGACTCTCCTTTGTCCTTTTGATTCATCATTATTCATTTATTTCTTTGAAAAATAACGTGTGTTTACTATGTGCCAGGCAATGCACAAAATGCTTTATTTACATGAAGTATTCCTTTAAATCCTCCCAAATTCACCATTAGGTTTTCATTACCTCCATTTTATATATGAGGAAGCTGAGCTCCTGGCACGTTCATCGAATTCTCTAGGAGTCTGTGAGCTCCTAGAAGCTGGGCCTTCCTTTCACTTTTCCTCCCCAGGCCTCCAGCAGGCATCTAGTAAACGGTTGTTCAGTTGCACCAGATTAACGAGCCAGTTGGGCATTCTGTACAGCCAGACTCATAATAATATTCAGTATAGATCTTGCTGTTCAGAGGGCCCTCTCTCATTCATAGTCACACAACAGAAATGGCACCTGCTTTATCAGCGGCCACCAGACACTATCAGAGCTTTGCAAACTAGGAACAGTCTCTCATCGCGTCTCTCACCAAACAGAAACAAAAGCCATCATTCAGGGTTAAGAGGTAAGCACACAAGCAGTGAGCATCCTTGCCAGCCAGGTCCTTTCCTGGGGAGGTAAGCTTTTGGCCTGGGTACCTGGAAAAATTCTGCACCCAATAGCTGCTCCCTCCTGCTGCCCTGGAGGCCTTGACAGCTGTCGGCTCTGTTCTGACAGATCCTGGTGATAATGAGCCAATAATGCCTCTTCAGGGCCATGCAAAGTCATCAGGACCCTGGATGATGCCATCTGCTGGGGGTGAACGCCCAGAGACTCTGATCCCAAGGCAGCAGCCTTGCCAAAGGATTTTAGCCTGGGACTCAGGCCAGACACAGAGGCACTAAGAGTCAGGTCTGACCTGACACTGCAGGGTTTAGAATTCAGAGCCAATAGACCAGGGGCCCCCAAGGAGAAAAGCAAATCATTTTCTGAAGACAGTGGAACCTGCTGTTTCCTCTTAGGAACCCATTAATGAAATGATCATAAAAATAAAGTATCATTAAAAGAACATATTTAGAACAATTGTTCCCTTCAGCAGGTTGTAATTCCTGTAACTCTCAGGGAACAGCTTTGAGCTCTGCATAGCGGCTCCCACGCAAGACTCAATCTGTCTGCAACAGAGGGGAATGAGTCAGCTTGCAGTGGGGGGCGGGGAGAGGCAAGAACAGCCTCCACCTTCCCCATTGTAACTCAGCAGCTTGGCTGGGCTTTTTTGCAAAATGAGCTTTTAACCTCAAAGAACAGGTCACTTCTCCCTCTTTCAAAAGGAATAGGATCTCAGAGGGAAGTGGCCTCCAGAGCAGGAAGGGTGCCCACCCAACTCTTCCCCAGTCTGGGTTTCCAAAATGCAAAACGCTATACACATCGTTGACAGCTCGTGTCTGTCCATCTCTAGTATCTTCAATATCCCCAGCCATAAACTGGATTTTGCTGGACTTCCTGATAGCCACCCATCCATCAGTCCTTATTGAGCATGACTGCATGCTAAGCGCTGTGCAGGATATTAGGGAATTAGGACTGCGAAGGTTGGAGCACAGCATCTTCCCAGGTCAGGCCCATCAGGCCATTTTTCTCTGCCTTCCTTCCCACAGCGGCAAAGAGGGACGCCCTGCAGGTGAAAAGGCAAGACTGGACACGGGCGGGTCAGCCTGGGTCGGAGGAGCTGCTGCCTTTCCCCAGCCCACGGCCTGTGAGTGTTACTATTCCTGGAGGTTCTGCTGCAGAAACCGAGCAGCCACGGAGCGACCGTCCAGGTCGGAGCTGTGAAGCAGAGGGCATTACACAGCCCTGTGCGAATGGAGCGCAGAGCTGAGCTGGGCAGGGCGGGGCCTGCCCCTTACATCCCCGGCGCTGACACCGGCCAGAGGCTGATTCCACCAAGGGCCGGCCTCCCACGCTTCCCCTTGGGATGTCCTCTCTCCTGGGTCCTGCCCATGTTGGGAACGGTGCCCCCGAGGCGCTCCCTCTGGGACTCCTCTGGGTCTTCTGCACCTGCCAGGTTCC
>PVHT020000013.1:300306-310670 GCA_004024745.2 Catagonus wagneri
TTATGGATACCAGTCAGGTTCATTACTGCTGAGCTGCAATGGGACTCCTCAATTATGTAATTTTTAAAATAGTATTTTAAACTTGAAACAAGGCCTGAGAAATCAGTCATCTTAAGGTCCCAGACAGCTAGCCCCAAATGTTGTTTAGAGACAGTAGCTTTTGTTTCAGATCACGGGGTAGTAAATGAAATAAGAAAGTATTGCTAAATATATTTTTACTGGCAGTTACCCCCCGCCAGAGAAACAAAAAGGAATTTTATAGTTAGTATTTGTTTTAAGTGTTTTCTGATTAATCCAGTTACTATTGTTAACATGCTTTAAGTTGAGAAAAGATTATTTCATACATTGAAACAGAAGAAAAATGAAAAAACATTCAAGTCAGAGTTCGGATGTTGTCTTTGTGAAGGTGTGGGTTTGATCTTTGGCCTTGCTCAGGGGTTAAGGATCCGGCATTGCCTCATGCTGCAGTGTAGGTCGCTGATTCAGCTCAGATTTGGTGTTTCCATGGCTATGACATAAGCCTCAGCTGCAGCTCTGATTCAGCTCCTGGCCTGGGAACTTCCATATGTCGCAGGTACAGCTGTAAAAATAAAAAAAATATAAGTCAGTTGTTAGATTTTTACACACACACACACACACACACACACAAATATACATATATATATATATATATATATATACACACATACATAACTAGGAAAGCTTTGAACCAAAAGCAGAAATAAGTTTAAAATGTTAAGTTGTTTATTAGGGTTATTTGGTATACCTGTTTCTTAGTAAAAATAAGTACTAAAATTTGTTATATCAAATTCTTTGAAGTTGTATTTCAGTATACAATGTAGGAGGATTTAATTTTGCTTTTATAATCCAAACCCCCATGAACCTAAAGAATAAAACAAAGCTAGTAAGTGAAATCTTGTTAAACTTTTCCTCATTAAAACTCTTGAAAATCAGTAAATAATTGATTTCTTTATATGTAAAAATGAATAGAGACAGAGCATAAAGAAAAACTGGTAACTAGGGCAGTTCTTAAATATTAAAAATTTAGAATTATGAAGTACTTTGTGAACAAATTCTGTATAATAAGAATCATGTTCGGGAGTTCCCGTCATGGCTCAGCGGTAACGAGCCCGACTAGGATCCATTAGGATGCAGGTTCAATCCCTGGCCTCAGTGGGTCGGGGATCCGGTGTTGCCATGAGCCGTGGTGTAGGTTGTAGACGTGGCTCGGATCTGGCATTGTCGTGGCTGTGGTGTAGGCCGGCAGGCAGTTGTAGCTCCAATTCAACCCCTAGCCTGGGAACTTCCATATAGTGTGAGTGCAGCCCTCCCTCACCAAAAGAATAACATTCATGAAGTTCTTGCTGTGGTATAGTGGGTTAAGAATCCCACTGCAGCCACTCAAGTCATTGCACAGGCGTGGGTTTGATCCCCGTCCTGGCACAGTGGGTTAAAGGATATGGTGTTGCTGCAGCTGCAGCTCAGATTCAGCCTCTGGCTGGGGAACTTGTATGCAGCAGGCATGGCCATTAAAAAAAAAAGTAAAAAGAATAATGTTCTGAGGACAGTAATTAAATTTATAAAACTTAACATAATTGTATCTGAAGAGTGAGGAGTTAGAGTTAAGGACAGAATAGTACAGAATTTATAGAACGTCTTAAGGCTATATCTTTGTGGTGATAGCTCATATTTTCTAGTGCTTGTTACAGAGATAAGTGGTAATATTTTAGTAAAGCCTGTCTTTGACATGGTTAGTATATATGTGTGTACATACTTTGTTTTTGAGCTGGTAAAGAGGAAGATTTTACAAGTTAAGACAAATATAAAAAAATTTTTTTGAAAAATATAAAATTTTATGGGTGTTTTCTGATGGCCTAGCGGGTTGAGGCTCCTGTGTTCTCACCACTGTGGCTCTGGTTGCTACTATGTGGAGTAGGTTCAGTCCCTGGCCCAGGAATTCCCACATTCTTTCTACCTGTGTGGCAAAAAGGGGGAAAAAAAGCAAAAAAAAAAACACCCACCAAAAAAAAGCCCTTAAAATTTAAAAATCAAGTTATGATAATTTTATTGCATAATAGCAATAATTATAATTAAAATATCATGAGTACCATATAAAATAATAGTTAATACTTACCATAACAAAGATTGATTATACTTCCACCTTTACTGTCCAGTGGACTAATAATAGCAGGCATTTCTAGTGACATTAATGACTTAGTAGTATATTACATAGGTAATGTATGAGTCTTTTAAGTATTTTTAAGTTTTTAAAATATTTGTTTTTTGTGTGTATGTGTGTTTTGTCCTTTTGCAGCCGCACCGCAGCATATGGAGGTTCCTGGCTAGGGGTCTAACAGGAGCTGTAGCTGCCGGCGTACACCACAGCCACGCAACGTGGGATCCGAGCCGTGTCTGTGACCTACACCACAGCTCACGGCAATGCCAGGTCTTTAACCCACTGAGCGAGGTCAGGGATCAAACGCGCAACCTCATGGTTCCTAGTCGGATTTGTTTCCACTGCGCCACAACGGTAACTCCCAAGTTTTTAAAATATTTCTAAAGACAGTGTTCATTTTATTCCTGAGAACAGGAATATTTAAGAGGCAAGTTTTTGTTTCTTCTGCCCTCATTATCATGCTGACTGAATTAGGATTTCTGAGAAAGAATTTCTTCTTCTAATTGAAGGAAAATGTTTTAAATTGAGTGTTCTTTCTCTCTCTCTCTCTCTCTCTTTTTTTTTCCTTTTTTGGGGCCACACCCGTAGCATATGGAGTTTCCCAGGCTAGGGGTCCAATCGGAGCTACGGCTGCCGGCCTACGCCACAGCCACAGCTACGAAAATATAGAGTATTCTCTATTGTTAAGCTTATGTAACTGGTATTTTTTTATCTTTTGTAGGATATTTTAATTAACTGCCGACGTGTTGCCACATCTGTAGCTATTTGTCCACCAATACCATATTATCCTGCTGTTGGTTGTTCTGATAGCTCAGTACGAATATATGATCGGCGAATGCTGGGCACAAGAGCTACAGGTAAAAAGACATAAGAGATTCAGTCAAAGAATAAATCTTTATGACATATTGCAGTTTTAAAATTTTATTAATTTGACATAAAATTCTATAAATAGAATGTATTTAAACACTATGCATTATTTTAAAAAACAGCATTTCATCAAGTTTTTATGACCACCATCAGGGTGATATTTTTTCATTTTATCACTTTAAAAAGTTATAACACTTAATGTATTAGTTTCCTGAGGCTGTTATAACAAATTACCACAAATCCATGGCTTAAAATAGCAGAAACTTGTTCTCTCACTGTTCTGGGAGCTAAATGTCTGAAAGCAAGTGTTTTTTTCTGGAGGCTTTCAGGGAGAATCTGTTGCCTGCCTCTCTCCTAGATTTTTGTGTTTGCGAGCAATCCTTAGCATCCCTTGGCTTTTAAATGTATGAGTCTAATCTGTTTTCATATATACTCGCCATTTTCTCCTGTGTGTGTGTATGTCCACATTCCCCTCTTCTTATGGGGGTACAGTCATATTGGATTTAAGACCTACCTCAATCCAGTATGATATCTTCTTGATAATTACATGTGGAAAGACTCTGTTTCCAAGTAAGATCATGTTCTGTGGTTCTTAGTGGACATGAATTTTCAGGAATCACTCTTCAGCCCGCAACACTTGGCTTTCCTAATTTCTCATTGCCACCTTTTCAGTCAAGGGGAAAATAGGAAGAGTGATAGAGAGAAAAGTTAGGAAACAGTTAGGAAAAGTTAGGAAAGTAAGTGACTTGGTTGTGTATTAATGTATAGCCTACGTTTATGCCTACTTAGTGGCCTCGCTAAAGTACTGTTAATGATACTGCCTTACTGAATTTGAGTCTGCGTTAAACTCATGTTCCTCATCCACTTTGGGATCAAACCACTTCTGAAATACTCTCTTCAAAGCCAGCTTCCATTAGCATTTGCTGTCAAGGAAGGCCAAGATTTCTCCCTCTCTCTCTCATGCAGACATACACACACCCACCAAATATACGTACATATATACACATTTATATATATTCGCATATTTTATGTTGTTAAAAGTGAACCTGGCAGAAACTAACAGTGTTGATCTCGATGTCAAATTATGAGAAGGGACATAGATTATTGAGATGGGAAAAAATAGATGGGATGTTTTTTCTCTTTGAACTGTGATCAAGAACTCTTGTCTATTTGGATATACATGTTTAAGGGGAACAATATAATGTAATATGAAACTGTAGGCTTAATTATCCTTTCTCAACAGATGGGACACAATTGACATTTTGGTCAGGGCAAGACCTCGTAGTACAGAATTATACCACTTGGTGGGATTCTCAGAATTTATCATTCTAGGGCCTGGGGGACACAAACTGCCAATTGTACCTTTCCCTATCATATAGTATTCATGACCACCAAAGTCCATTAAAATTAGAGTGATATTCTCATTCTGTTACCTTATAAGAGAAGAATTTCATGACAATCAAAAATCTTTGAAGGACATAAAGTAAAAGGTAAATCATTAAAAAATACTATGCTGTTTTATCTTGTATGCTAGTAATTATCAGCTTTCCTATTTATATTATAAAAATTATCTTAATTTTGGGAATTTTAAAAAGATGATTTAGTGTGATTATAGTCACAAATCATTTTAATTGATTAAATCATAAATTTCCTGGAAAGCATTGACATAATCTGGAATTCTAGAAAATCATGAATATTTTTTGGAAGAATCTCTATCTATACTGTATTCTTTTTAATTTTATTATAAAATCTGTTGGCTAAAGAGTCTTTTCCAGAAATAGAATATGATAGCTTGGATTTGTATTGCTACGTTAAATAACATATCTTGTAATTCAGATTAAGAGTTTTGAAAGTGTTTTTCTTGAAAAAAATTATGAACTTTAAGCATTGCCTGTTTTCTTATTTAGGGAATTATGCAGGTCGAGGAACTACCGGAATGGTCGCCCGTTTTATCCCTTCCCATCTTAATAACGAGTCCTGCAGGGTGACGTCTCTCTGTTACAGTGAAGATGGTCAAGAGATTCTTGTTAGTTACTCTTCAGATTACATATATCTTTTTGATCCAAAAGATGATACAGCACGAGAACTTAAAACTCCTTCTGCAGAAGAGAGACGAGAAGAAGTTAAGTTTTCTCAAAAACTTTCTCAAAACCATTTCCGCCTTTTAAGGGACGTACCTGCAGCATATGGAGGTTCCCTGGCTAAGGGTCGAATTCGAGCTGTAACTGCTGGCCTATGCCACAGTCACAGCAACACGGGATCTGAGCTGAGTCCGTGACTACACCACAGCTCACAGCAATGCCGGATCTCTAATCCACTGAGCAAGGCCAGGGATCAAACCTGGATCCTCGTGGATGCTGGTCAGATTTGTTTCCGCTGAGCCATGATGGGAAATCCAAGCAATTACAGCTTTACTGCAAATTAAAAAAAAGCTATATTCACTTCCATGCAGACTGTTCAAATATCTCTTAAAACATTATTCACAGCAAAGTTTTAAGCAGAGGAAACTGACTATTTCATGGAACTCAGAGTATCGTGAGATCTTAACTGTGATGGTAGTGAAAACTGAGCATCTATCAGCCTAAAGAGAAATACTGCATTCACTGCCAGACCTGCTACAGAATATCCAAGTCCTCCCTCCTCTTCTCCAACTTCTATCACTGGGAAGTCTGTTCAACTGAAGACAATGTAAGAAGAAACAATTGTAAGGTAATTTCCTCACCTGACACCAAATGTGGGGCAAATGGGCTTGAGGTCACCATGAAAATAAAGTTTTATCTGAATTTCTGGATTTGGGGGCTCGCCTGGAGAAACCCGAGAGTAAAAAGTTAATTGGATTTGGCACTGATATCAAAGCATGTTGGGAGAATGGTCTTGAAAACAGATTTGTGTGTTTGCTAGTGGTGTTTCCATGGGTTAAGCCTCTACGGTGGACCAGAGCCAAGAGGCACCTGCAAATAGGATCACAAGGTCAGGTAACGGGACAGTGTAGAAGCTTCCAGACAAAGTGTACAACAGACATTGTGCACTTCTCAGATTCCCCTCTTCTGGACCACGATACTTATTTCCCAAGCCCTGGGAGTACTGTTTGCTATTGAAGTATCACCAAGTTCCTCAGCAGGGACTGCCATTGCCAAACAGCAGTATCAGTTGAGGATTACACCTCCTTGCTGTCAACAGCTTGGTCCACGTGGGAACCCTCTTACCTCAAACCAGACTATCTAGGAAGGGCATCCTAGGAGCAAGAACCCCTGTGAGCCTGGCTGAGGCCTTTGTAGAAAGAAAGGCCTTTGAAACTGCATCGCAGGTCAGCCTCCCTTTGTCCTGCCCTGTTGCGGGAACATCCTTACAGGTTTGTTCCTGAAATCGTGTCCCTCCTCCAATCTCTGCAATCCTGTACAGATTTCTGTTTTGGAATTCCAAGGTACCCAACCTACGGCAGACGCTGCTGAGAGCTGTCCTAGGAACAAAGTCTGAAAACTCTAAAACACGATTTTGAGCTGGACTACATGAAGGCTGTCCATGAGATAGACTACTGGCGATCCTCACACATGGTGGTCATGTAACTGTTCAAACTTTCACAGGCTGGAGTTCCCGTCATGGCTCAACGGAAACGAATCCGACTAGCAACCGTGAGGTAGCGGGTTCGATCCCTGGCCTTGTTCAGCGGGTTAAGGATCCGGCGTTGCCGTGAGCTGTGGTGTAGGTTGCAGACGTGGCTCAGATCCCGAGTTGCTGTGGCTGTGGTGTAGGCCGGCGGCTACAGCTCCGATTGGACCCCTAGCCTGGGAACCTCCACATGCCACGGGTGCGGCCCTAAAATGACAAAAGACAACACAAAGAAACAAATGACCCCTGTCTACAAACTTTCACAGACCTTTGAGAGGAACTAGAGAAGCAGTAATTATAATGATTATGATTCTCTTCTCAAGCTCTGACAGCCAGTCGAATGAACCTTCTCCATCCATGAAGGAGAGAGGTTTATTCTCAAAATAAAAGTAAGAGTCTAGGTTTAGGTAGCAACACAGTGGAGAACATTATGGTAATTTACTTAAATCAGGAGGATTAAGTAACAGTTTCCAGAGGAAAATGAGTTCCTGGGCACCCCTCACTACTGTCATCTAAGAACTCTTCTAGGCTTCCAGGATGCTGGAACATATTCCTATGTCACTCAGACAAGAAAGTAGAGTATTTCTTTTTGGAGAAACTCTCTGCACAAAGAACTTACAAATACTGACACTTAGGAGACTTGTGACAAAACAACCATCTGGTCTTCCAAACACACTACAGAGAAATCACCAGTCAACAAGCTCCACACCTCACAAGTCTTGTCCATCAGGGTTTTGAGAACGTCATTTAAATATGAATAAACACAAGTTAGCAGAAGGTCTTTAACTTGAAAAAAACCCCACCAAAACAGAGCATTTAGAAGGATCTTGGGGAAATCCATGATCATGCAGGAAGTGCAATAAACTGTTTAGTTAATATCCTTCAGAGGGGTCAGACGGGCGCTCAGAAACTGGAAATCTCACAGAGAGACTGCAAATCTCATGTGAGATCAACGGCAAAGAGAAACCCCTGGACAACATCTATGCTACAGATCTAGAGAGTAGCTAGTCTCAGTAGAGCAGGATACAAGATATCTCATATACAAGGATATTCTCAAAAATAATAACATGACTGATGTGTTTAACCTTATTCAGAGACATTTTAGAGTCAGGTCAGAGAGAGTAAGAAAATACAGAAATAGATACATAGAAAACTAAGCAAGAAAAATTAGAACAAAGCAGTGTAATAACCAAGGTAATAAATCCAAAAGAAAAAATACAGTGATAGTTTGCTCTAGGAGTCTCCAAGCAGCAACGCTTATTAAAATCTTTTGTAGGTGGTCAGTAACTAGTGACTAGAAACTTAAAAAGCATTGGTACAACCACTATAGAAAACAGTATGGAGGTACCTCAGAAAACTAAATAGAGAACTACTATATGATCCAGCAGTCCCACTCCTGGGCATATATCCAGACAAAACTTTCACTGGAAAAGATACATGTACCCGGATGTTCACTGCAGCAGTATTCACAATAGCCAAGACATGGAAACAACCTAAAGTCCATCAGCAGATGAACGGATTAAGAAGATTAAAAAAAACATGGAGTTCCCGTAGTGGCGCAACGGTTAATGAATCCAACTAGGAACCATGAGGTTGCGGGTTCGATCCCTGGCCTTGCTCAGTGGGTTAACAATCTGGTATTTCTGTGAGCTGTAGTGTAGGTCGCAGACGCGGCTTTGATCTGCTGTTGCTGTGGCTGTGGCGTAGGCTAGCAGCTGTAGCTCTGATTCGACCCCTAGCCTGGGAACCTCCATATGCCGCGGGTGCGGCCCTAGAAAAGGCAAAAAGACAAAACCAAAAAAAAAAGAAAAGAAACAAACTCATGGGCATGGAGAACAGATTTGTTGCCAAAAGTAAGGGGAAGGGAGTGGGATGGACTAGGAGTTTGGGGTTAGTGGATGCAAACTATGGCATCTGGAGTGGATAAGCAGCGAGATCCAGCTGTATAGCACAGGGAGCTATATCTAATCACTTGTGATGGAGGATAATGTGGGAAAAATTTTATATATATATGTATGTATAACTGGATCATTTTGCTGTACAGCAGAAATTGACAGAATATTGTAAATCAACTATAATAAAAAGATTTTTTAAATAAAAAATAAGTGGAGATATTAAGAAAAGAAATAAATTTAAAAAGCAAAACAGCTTATATCTCATTAGAAATAAAAAGATAACTATTAGAAGAAACACCCACAACAGCAGCTCTGGGCTAAAGGTACTGGGAAGTGGGGAGGGATGGGAGAGGCCTGCAGTTTTCCTTATAAGCTGAGAAGTACTTTTCAACTTTCTAAACTATTCATGTATTATTTGCTAAAAGTAAAAACTAAGTAAAAAAGAAGAACTGTTCATTATTTGATAACAGAATCATGCTTTAGAATCACTGCTAGCAGTTCCCTTCGTGCCTCAGTGGTTAACGAATCTGACTAAGAACCATGAGGTTGCAGGTTCAATCCCTGGCCTTGCTCAGTGGGTTAAGAATCCGGCGTTGCCGTGAGCTGTGGTGTAGATTGCAGATGTGGCTTGGATCCCGCGTTGCTGTGGCTGTGGCGAAGGCCAGCAGCTACAGCTCCTGTTAGACCCCTAGCCTGGGAACCTCCATATGCCGCAGGTGCGGCCCTAGAGAAGCCAAAAAGACAAAAAAAAAAAAAAAAAGAACTACTGCTAACAGTGCCTATGTTTGATCTGCTCTGGCTACAAGCAGGTTACAGCAAAGGAAGTAAGCATTAAACACACTTAAAACATGAGCTTCATTACAACGGAGACCAGTTAAGGCTTTGATAGTAACATGCCAGAGACTGAAAATGCAGATGAAACTTAAAACCCAGCATGGTTCATAATATTACATCAAAGCGAATTGAAGATGCTATTAAACTCATAAGCATATATAATTATGTTTGATTAAATCGTGTTTTATTATACACATAAGCCATGTGAATATATTAAATAAACAGTATTAGCTAAAATTTAGGAACAGATGTTATGTACAGAGGGATCATTAAATATAAACAAGACTTTAAAAAAAAAAGGCAGCGTGACAACGTAAAATTTTTCTTGTAAGTAAAATCTGCTTTAACCACTACGTTAAAATATCCGACCGTAGAATGGCCCTTTAAAACAAAAATTTTGCCAAGTTGCTTAATTAATTATCAAATTAAATAGAGTTTATGAAAAGATAATGCTAAATCTGTGATAGCGATTAACAGGCAGGAAAAAGATTAAATAAAGATGAGCTGATCAGTCAATGAGTAAAATATGAAAAGAGACTGTATGATTATACAGTGAATTACATTACGCTGGGTTAAATTTACATTTTGAAAATGATCTTGTGTCCTACTTACCTCTCTGTGCCCACTACCAGCAGAATCATGGAGTGGAGCGTCATCATCCAGTCCTGTGTGTTAACATCTGCTCCAGCTGCTAGAAGTATTTTAGCAACACCGTAAGATTGACATTGGGAGTTCCCGTCGTGGCGCAGTGGTTAACGAATCTGACTAGGAACTGTGAGGTTGTGGGTTCGATCCCTGCCCTTGCTCAGTGGGTTAACGATCCAGCGTTGCCGTGAGCTGTAGTGTAGGTTGCAGACGCGGCTCGGATCCTGCGTTGCTGTGGCTGCGGCGCAGGCCAGTGGCCACAGCTCCGATTAGACCCCTAGCCTGGGAACCTCCACATGCCGCGGGTGCGGCCATAAACCCGCGGCCATAAAATGACA
>PVHT020000013.1:311670-342886 GCA_004024745.2 Catagonus wagneri
GAATTACCAACATTTATAGCAACATGGATGGACTTAGAAATTATCATGCAAAGTGAAACCAGTCAGACAATTAGACAGCAACACCCAATGATACCGCTTACATGTGGAAACTAAAAAGACACAATGAACCTTCTTACAGAATAGACAATGACTCACAGACTTTGGAAAACCTTGGTTTTTCAAATAAGACAATCTGGGGGGGTGGGGGATGCACTGGGGGTTTGGGATACAAAATCTGTAAAATTGACTTGTGATGATTTATGCACACCTATAATTGAAATAAAATCCATTAAGAGAAAAAAAAATAAATGCATGCAATACAGAAGGCAAAAGGAGTGATAAACAAGCTACTGGAAATAAGAACCTAAGAAAACCAGCGATTTTATAGAAAGTTCACTCACAGTATTATTTACCCTGGGGTTAAATTATCTGAAAAATTATTAAACGTTTAAGCTTATCTAATAAATATGAACTTGCTATAATTTATAATAATCATCTGAACTATGGATAAAGAACAGAAAAAGGAGACCAAAAAAAAAAAAGTGTTAATGATTTTCCAGCAAACAAAATCCGACATTTTGCTTTCATTTGTCAAGTCAATAAAATCTTTTCTGGACTTGATTTTTTTTCTTTTTTAGGGCTGCACCTGTGGCACATGGAAATTCCCATGCTGGGGTCAAATCAGAGCTGCAGCTGCTGGCCTACACCACAGCCACAGCAATGCAGGATCCGAGCTGCCTCTGTGACCGATGCTGCACCTTGTGGCAATGCTGGGTCCTTAATCCACTGAACAAGGCCAGGGATCGAACCTGCATCCTCATGGATACTAGCGAGGTTCTTAACCTGCTAAGCCACAACAGCAATTCCGCTGGACTTGACATTTATTTTAACTGAAGTAAAATTATCATTTATACTTACTTTTGTAGGTTAACATACTTCTACTTTCTACAGTGAAAATAATCCCCCATGTGATTACATTTTTCTTCAACATAGGCTTGTGGTGATTGGATATATCATAATTTATTTAAACAAGCTCCAATTACTGGACATTTAGATTACTTCTAATTTTTAAATATTAGAAACAATGCTGTAACAGATTCCTTACAACTAAGTCATCACATATATCCATGATTAAATATTTAAGATAATTACTTAAAAGTGGAGCTGTTAGATCAAAGGGAAAATACAGTTTTGGGGCTTTCTGACAGATAACATCAAGTTCTCCTTTAGAATGGATAATGCTATACATTTTAAGTCTTATTTTCAAAAGCAGATCCTGTATATTGCCCTTTCCCCACTTATCCTGATTATTAGCCTTTAATTTCTAGTCTACCTGCAAAATCTCTCATATTCACATCTGCCCCTAAACTTAGCAATTCTTTGACTTGGTTCAGATCTCCTCAGACAGCTGCCATGTGTAAAGGGGTTTCACCACGTTCATTTCTTTTATTAACTTTATCTTTTTGTTGAGATGAGGAACTGGGGTTTTTCTTTTGGGCTGGTGGTGTTTGCAATGGATGATTTGGTGTGGAATCTCTAAGAAAGAAGAAAGCTAACAAAAGTTCTAGGCTAAATATTTTGTACGCTCATTTTAGGTTTTTTTACAGGTAATGTGCTGATTTCCTGGAACATGGGAATATCTTCTCAAACAATCTGAAACTTGACTTGCGCTATATATTTTTGACCCAGTTACATGGAGTAGACATTCCTTTAGGGTTATCAAATATTGCATGAGCCAATGAAGAAAAGGTGTTTTATTCTGTTGAATTATTAAATTGCCTCAGAATGATAATAAAATATCAGTTATACCCTAAAAGTGTTTTCTCAGTGAATAATTTGACAAATTGCAAAAATATTTTCATGGCATTTTATAACATCGTTTCAACACTAGATGAAATGACAGTGAAGGCTAGAGTTTACACCTCTGACTTAAAGTACAGGAGTTCTATTCTGATATTAGGGGCAAATTAAGGTCACAGATGATTTTAGTATGAAATGAAGCTTGAGATCTATAAGAAATAAGAACAGTCTGGAAAAAGGCCTTTCAAGAGTGGGTTGATAAGAGAGGGGAAAAATCTGCTTTGCTTTGATTCCTATTTTCTGATTTTTGTTCTAGTTTCTCAAAAACAAGAAAGTAACCTGGAGATGCCCAGAGTCCTCTCCTCTTCATTTCAGAACTGGGAAACAACAAAACAAAAAACTGATTTCTTAATCAGTTAAGGATCATGTACAGTGTTAATAATTAATTCTGAAAGTTTACAACTATATAAAAGAAACTGGCCCTAAGAGAAAAAAAAATCTATGAAAAATAATTGTCTCAGTATCACACAATCATTTCCTTGCAAGCTGACATGATTAGTGTGCTAAAGTATTTTCATCATTTTCTCAATAAGAAAAAAAATTTAAATTGAACTTTCAGAGTTTAAAATACTTTGTGTTAGTGATTGATAGTTTCCTAACTGTACAATGTACACTCCAGAAGAGAAAGGACCTTTTCTACATAGTCATCACCACATCTTGACTGCTTAGAAGACTTCAATTTTTTTATAACTTTTTTTTTTTTTTGGCTTTTTGACTTCTGAGGGCCACACCTGCGGCATGTGGACGTTCCTAGGCTAGGGGTCTAATCGGAGCTGTTGCTGCCGGCCTATGCCAGAGCCACAGCAACGCCAGATCCAAGCCGCTCTGTGACCTACACCACAGGTCACGGCAACGCCGGATCCTTAACCCACTGAGCAAGGCCAGGGATCGAACCCACAACCTCATGGTTCCTAGTCAGATTTGTTAACTGCTGCACCAATGGTCAACTATACTCATTTTAGCTGACAAATATTTACTGAATGTCTAATAAGTGCAAAGATTTCTGCTCTTATATAGATTTCAATCTAGTGGATGATACAATAAACAAGTGTCACACAAATAAATGTAAAATTACAAACTGATGAGAAACTCTGAGGAAAGAAACTCCATAACTGGGTCTCGGTCCAGCCCACCCACAACCACACAGATGGTGTCAGTGTGTCCAGACTGTTTTCATGTCTATACTTGAGTCTCGGGGTCAGACTGTGCTTGTATGACAGAAGGTGTGGTGTGCACACCTTGAAGAATCAGTTCTCCTGTGATTTGGCCTCCTCTTGGCAACCCAGGGCCCTGCCAGGAAAGTCCTCTGTGGTCTGGAGTGACACTGACCAGGGCGTGGGACTCTGCTGACCAGGGCTGACCAAGCACCTGCAGGGCCCACCCCTCCACGCTCCCTTAGGGGACCAGGATAACCTGCTTCCATCTCACCCCAGGCCACACCTGGGCTCCTGTGGCCTGGCTCACACCTGGGAAATAGGACCGATGTTGCTCCATAAGCAACTTCCTCCTTAGTTTCTGAACCTGGTTCTGGCAGAACCAAACTCGGGCCCTGACCACTTTACTCTACTGATCCCCTGCCTGAGTGTGAACCTGGGACCTCCAGATACCTGAAGCCAGATGTCTTCCTTGAGATGCTTTGTGGATGGATGGATGAGAAAGAGCTGGGGACCTGGAGACCTAGATGGGTGGTCCTGGCTGAGTGGTCCTGGGCCTCCTTTCCCCGAATCCAGCCTCTCTCCCGAGACTTACAGGTAGGGCCGGGGAGGAAGGGATAGAGAAGGGCAGGGGGGAGGCCCTTCACCTTCCGAACAACGATGTATTAAAGCCAAAACGTTGGGAAAATGATGTGAGGTGAGGGCCTAGCTCACACCACACACAGTAATAAGCTCCAGATATAAAGTTTTGTGAAAGACGGACATCTTTGAAAATGAATACACAGCATTCCACCTTACAGGACACAGAAGAAGCAGTGCAACTAAAGACAAATATATGGGTTTAAATATCTACACTTTAAAAAAAAAAGAAAAAATCTCAAACCAATAAAATAAAAACAACATAAGAAACCAGAAAAAGAACTGAGAACTTAACTCAAGCTAGCGAAGAGGAGAAAAATAATGTAACTCGAGCAGACAAGTAAAAGAGAACAAAGAATAGAGAGAATTTTTTTAATTTTTTTTTGAGAAGTGCCATGAATTTGATAAATCTTTAGCCTCACGAAGGGAAAAGAGAGATGCAACTAGCTCAACCAGAAATGAAAGTGGGATATCATTATTGATCTTGTAGAAATAAACAGGACACAAAGGAGTACTGTGAACACTGCTGCGTCAAAATTAAAGGATCTAGATTGTAGGAACAAATTCCTAGACCCACAGAGCCAACATTGACTCGAGAAGAAATAAAAAACCTGAACAGACCTACCAGGAAAGAAATTGAACCAGTAATCAAAAACTTCCCAGCATAGAAAAGCCCAGGTCTGTATAGCTTCATTAATGAATTCTGTCAAAGAGCTAAAGAGGAATCAACACCTATCCTCAAAATATTCCAAAATATAGGAGTCACTTCCTAATGTATTATATGAGGCCTGCATGACCTGATAAGAGGGACAGACAAAAACACCACAAGACAAGTTCCCGCTGTGGCTCAGTGGTAATGAACCTATCTAGTATCCATTAGGATGCAGGTTCGATCCCTGGTCTCATTTGGTGGCTTAAGGATCCGGTTTGCCATGAGCTGTGGTGTAGGTTGCAGAAATGTCTCAGATCTTGTGTTACTGTGGCTGTGGCGGGCAGCTCCCGCTCTGGTTCAGTCCCTAGACTGGGAACTTCCATATGCCATGGGTTCAGCCCTAAAGAGCAAAGCAAAAACAAAAACAAAATACCATAAGAAAACTACACACCGACACCTACAAATACAGATGCAAATATCCTCAACAAAATACTAGAAAACCAAATCCAATAGCATATTAATAGGTTACCCACCATGACCAGTGGGATTTTTTTTCTAGGAATGCAAGTGTAATTCCACATACAAAAATCAGCATTTATACCACATTAATAAAATGAAGGGGTGGGAACATATATCATCAACTCAACACAGGAAAACCACCTGACAAAATTCAACATCTTTTCATGATAAAAATACTCAGAAAAGTAGGTGGAGAAGAGAACTTCTTCAACATCATGAAGGGCATTTATGAAAAACCCATAACTGATGGTGAAACGCTGCTAAGGGCAGGAACCGAGTGAGAACGTCAGCCTGCCCACTGCTGTTCAACACTGCTAGAAGCTCCAGCCAGAGTAACAAAGCCTGTAAACAAATAAATAAAGGCATCCAAATTGGAAAGGAAGGAGTACAAGTAGCTCTATTCCCAGATGGCATAATCCTTTAATAGAAAAATCCCAAAGAATCTATACCCGAAAAAATACTAGGATGAATAAATGAATTCAGTAAAACTCAAAATTACACAAAAAATCAGCTCAGTTTCTGTAATATGCTGGCGTTAAACAAATCAAAATGGAAAATAAGAAACTTCCATTTATAATAACATCCAAAAGAATTACTTTCAACGGAGAATCTTAATACATACGATAATTTTCCTTAAATGTTGGGCCGTTTGACTCAAGACCATTTCAAAACTAGGTTTTCTCTAACTTTTTTTTATTAAAGTGTAGCTGAATTTACAGTGTTGTGCTGGTTTCTGCCGTGCAGCAAAGTGACCCAGTCACAGTTGTTTTATCAAATGCAGTTTTGAAATACACTTGAAAACAAATTTAAAATTTGAATAAACAAATGGATTTTTTGGCTTTGCTTTTGCCACCTAATTTCAAATTCTATTTCTGCTGGATATTCAGGTCACTGAACTGCTTGGTTTATTTAAAAGAGCTGGCTGGCTGGCATAGTTACAGCGCTTTAAGATTATGCTGGTGTCATGACACACTTGGCTATTTCTTTTCTTTTTCCTTTTCATTAAATAAAGATACCACTAGACTCCAAAACAAAAACAAAAACAAAAAACAGTAACATCCAAAAGAATTAAATATCTAGAAATAAATTAACCAAGGAAAGACTTGTACGCTGAAGCATAATACCCTTTGTTATTATGTTTGAAAACAAGCAAAACTAAGCAATGCATTATCTATCATCAAAATGCTTCAGGCAGCAAGAGAATCTCAGAGAGTGGTCCCTCTGAAAGGAGAGGAGGGATGGGAGAGGGAGAAGATGGGGTCACTTATTGGCCACTGTCTAGGTCTTGAGTTTGTTATTTTATAACTAAATGAAAAAATAATTGCCATGCATGGAAAAGAAATAAACTGAAGCAGGTGTCTGAACGCGACTGGGTCACACTGACTCACCTTTGAACTCTGGAAGGGCCTTGAGGCTGGGAGCCAGTATCACGATGGGCATTGCCAGGGCAATGGGCACCTGGAGGGCAATAGATAGGAAGGCCCGGGGCGGGGGGGCAGAGCTCACGATCACCTCACACTCCCTCCATGGACCCTACAAATTGCTCTGAATCCCTCAGGGCTGAGAGTTTGCAATTAGAATCCTCCAGGAGACAGGACAGGGCGTGGAGGCAAGGCCACTAATGAACCCCGAAAAAGCCACCGGGGTCCTAAGGCAGCAGGATCCAGGGAGATGCGGGACTCCCTCCCCAGACCCTCACTGGGGACCGGCTGAGACGCCAGGGAACACTTTCTGTGAAGGGGAGCTGGGTGGGGAGTGGAGAAGGCTGGTGGAGACCCTGATCTTGAAGCAACGGGCTCGGGGATGTTCCGAGGACAGCCCCCTCCAGGTGCCCCAGATCTGCCTCCACGCTGTCCCGTGCAGCACATATAGGGGAGCCAGGGCTGCCGGGACCCCCAGCCCTGATGGCCTCCAAGCCGCCCACCAATCAGGTTCTGCGGACCCTTCGCAGGCCTGGCCTCTTCTGCCGCGTTGCTGACTGGTTTCACTCGCCAGGGGCTGGGGCACAGTCCTCGGTCCCGTTGAACCTCACACCAGTCTGAACCCTCCTGCAGCCCCTCCCCACGGGGCTGTGCACGGTTTGCTGCAAGTGGAGGTCTCTGAGCCCCTTGAGGTGAGTCCAGGAGCAGCTGCCGGCTCAGTCCCAACACTGGGAGGGTAAATGTGGGAGGAAATGGCCAAGGGTCAATGGAGAACTGCACTTGCCCACAGGAAACTGCGGCTGCCTCCGGAGTGCCCCCTAGCGTGCAGAGTGGGGGAGGAAAGAGAGGCCCGCAGCAGTCCCTCCCCCGCCAGTGGGGAGCTCTGCCTGGCTGCACCCCAGCAGGCGGCCTCCCTGCCACCCTTCAATCCTTCAGACACCCAACTCCTGGGTGTCCTGGCACAAAAGACCTAAACCACAGGTGCCTGAGAAGCTCCAAATGGACTGCCTCCACCCATCCTCCAAAGGCCACTTTTCTGCTCAGAAAACACTGGATGAAGACCTCAGGCCAGTTCAAGGGGGTCCATTTGGGGACATCAATGGAGGGATGAACCCTTCCCCCTTCCCCAGCCCTTGCTCTGCAAACCCTCTTCCTGGGTTTTGCTAACCCCTCGAGAGCCACTGGCCATCAGATGGATGTGGCGTCCCTCCTGAGGCATGAGGGGCCTCACTAGAAAGCAGCTTGGAGGAACAGGCCCTGGGGCCCACATGGAGGAGGCCAGGGGAGCGCCCAGAGATACAGTGGGAAGGCCCGCCAGGCAGGACAGATCTTGTCTCCTGCTCTGTACAGACATGCGCGCGTGCGTGTGTGTGTGTGTGTGTGTGTGTGTTTGCACTCGCACTCCCACACCTGGCCCCGGCCCTGTGTGGCCAGGTGACAGCATGCACCTGAGAGCTTGCACACTCGTGCAGGTGTGCAGGCCCCGAGGTCCCCTGGCCAGGTGCTAGCTCTGGGTGAGGTGCCCACTGGGCAGAGAAGGGTTCAGATCCATATGGCAGCAGCTCTGAGAAGGGGTACAGAGCACCTGCCCAGCTCTCACAGGCTGGCCCCCCCGCCCGGCACACATCACACTGCATCTCTCTGCTATGAGCAACTCCACCAACACCTTGGTGACGGAGTTCATCTTGCTGGGCTTCCTGGAGCTGTTCCAGCTGGGAGGGCTGCTGTTTGGGTCACACCTCACCGTCTATGCTGTGACCATCCTGGAGAACCGGGTCATCGTGGTGACCATCAGAGCCAACCATCACCTCCACACACCCATGTACTTCTTCCTGGCCAACCTGGGGTAAGTCTGTGTCCGAGACAAGGCCATAAGACTGGGTGCAGGGATGGGTGCTGTCAGCTCCTCTCCCCCCAGGGCTGTCCTTGTTGTGTCACGTGTGGTGGCAGTATGAGATCTGACTTGTAGGCTGGTGGCAAGGTGACTAAACCAGAATTAAGTAATTTCTCAGGGTGCCTAGGCTGTTTGGGCTTGTGGTTCCACACAAATTTTAGGATTTGTTTGCTATTTTTATGAAGAATACCATTAAAAGTGTGGTTGGCTGCATAGATGACTTCGAATGGGACGGACACGGTCCTCCCCGGCAGGACTCCCTGCCATCCTCCCCCTCCCGACCCTGGGCAGGAGCCAACCTCCCCTTCACAGAGCCCCTTGATGTGAGACCACCCCACGGGGGAACAAGGCACGCAGGCACAACCAGAGGATGAGGATGCCCAGAACATCCTAGGTCAGAGGCCATACAAGGGCTCCAGGGTGTGGTGGCAGAGATGCCCACATTGGGGACCAGGCAGGCACCAAGCAGCAGCTTCTCCCTTATTCCCCAGGTGCATCCTGTGTTTCCACACCTCGGCCTTGGTAGGCTGCCCTTCTTGTGCCTTGTTAGAGAGATGCCCATTCAATCATTCATTCATTCATCACATATTCAATTTCTGCTCAATTCCAGGCCCTGGCTGGATGATGGCTTCTCCTTGAAGACCCAAATCTGATGTCACGTCCTCCATGAAGCCTTTCATTATCCCCACCCTTCTCACTGTCCTGGCCTCACCTGGGACCCCCACTCAGTGCTCTGATCACACTTTGATTTCCTCCCCAGCCTGGGGGCTCTGTGAGGCCATTGGGCCAGTCACAGAAAGCTTCCTGAATGGATTCCTAAGTGAAAGGTTCCTAAGTGACTCGATGGAAAGGACTGAACCTGCCGCATGTGGGTCAAATTCACCAAAGGTCTGTTTCTGCTCTCTCCTCCTTCCAAGGCCAGGACTTTATCTTACCCTCAGTTCATCTAGAACTTTTATGGTCTGGATGACTACCTTGAATTTCAATTTTTTTTCACACGTTGAGGACATTTCCTGATTGTCTATCAGTATTAAGAGACTGAAATGGCAGGACCTTCAGTGGCAGGTGGATTAAGACAGGACAGCATGGGAGCACAGGATGTTGGGGGGCCTTCTTGGGGACTGGGGCTTAAGGCAGCTAGAAGTGAGGAAACAGACAGGTGGAGGCATTTTTCACCCCCTTCCCCCCATGACACACCGTCCCCTCTGTACTCAACCAAACTGGCTCTAGTGGCCTGGGGACATACAGGTGTCTGGGGTAGATGGTCTGTCCTCAGGCTTCAGCCTTAGAGGCCACAGGCCTAGGTTCTAAGGTCTCCAGGGTGGGACCCTGGAGGGGCCGGGAGCCCTTAGGGTCAGAAGGGTGACCCGGGAGAAGGCCGGACCACCAAGCCACAGGCGGTCCCTGCGCAGAACCCACTCTCCCTTGCTAGCACGGCAGCCTGGCCCCTGCAGTGTTGGTCCAGAGGGCCAAGAGAGGACGCTGGTCAACCTGGCCAGGGGGCCCTAGAGCCTGGCTGGACAGCGCAACAACGGTCGCTCCCTCATAGACCTGTGCGCCCAGTCTCCAGGGAAAGAAGGACGCGTCCGCGCCTCTGCACCACTGGTGCGCTCCCGCCCCGATCGCTGGTGCCAGCCGCTGAGCCCCATCCCAAGGCAAGTTCACCAAAGCGCGAGACGGAAGTGACAATTTAAAAGCGGCTGCCAGGCGGCACCCAGCAACCGCTGTGAACGTCAGCAGGATGGCTGTTCATCGCCGGCCAGCCGGTAGGGACACAGCACCTTTTTGGGATTAAACAAAGGTGCTGCGGGCACCTAGTTCGTTCTGGGGCCAGACGGGAGAGTCTCGTGTGATCTCCAAGCATTGATCACGGAGCTACCTCCTGGCAGGGTACAGCAGCCGCAGATGGAAAGAGGGCGGCAGGGAGCGGGTAATTGCTTGAATGATGTTGCCGCCGTTGCCATAGAGATACGCACGCTCCCCTCTGCGATTGATTCCCGGGCGTGGGAATTCCTCAGAGACACCGGCTGCCAGGGAGGCACTAGTGAGAATGATCTCGGGCGTCCCTCCACCTTCTCTTCTCTTCCTGCCCCGAACCCCCGCCCCACCTCCCCTCCCTGCACAGCGGGAAGGAGGGGAGAATGGAGGGAGGGGCTTCTTTGCGGGCTGACAAAAGCTCTCGGAGAACAACTATGCCGGGTGCCATCCTTGCCAACTGAAAAGGCCAGTGGAGAGCAGACACGCAAAGCCCAGAAGCTAGAAGGGAAGTATAGAGTCAACACCATACTTATTAAAGATGTGGGGGTGGTGGGGGAAGAGAGCTCTAGGCAGAGGAAAGACCCTGATGCTTTTGTCACACATTCCTCTCAGCAGGAGGGTCTGACACCCTCACTCAGCGCAGGACACCCCCACCCCAGTGCCTGCAGCGCCTGCAACCATCTTCCAGCTCCTCGGTGTGTGGGATGGTGTCAGAGACACTGGACCCAGCTTGGTATTCTCCATAGCTGTGCAGACAGTCAGAGCAGAGCAGGCCTCATTAGCAATTTGTTAAGGAACATAAGTTCTTAGGCCAGGCCCCAGTGGTGTCAAAGAAACCCAAATCTCAGAATTTGGAACAGAAAAAGGTTTACTTCAGGGCAATGAGAAGAGACGGGGGCGGGGGTTTGGACCCCCAAACCCCAAACTCCTAGAAAGCTTTGAGCCAAGCCTTTTTAAAAACAAGAAAAGGGGAGTTGAGGTTGGTTATTGCAAACATCTTGGTGCGGGAATCTTTTGTCCACCCAGGTCAGGTCACCCTGTTCCTGTAAACCTTCAACAAAATACATTGTTTTTCTCTGTGCTACAACTTTTTAACCTCTGTATGAATTGAAAAGAGTTATATTCTTAAGGGTCAGAGACTTGAGAATGAGTTATCCGGTATATTTCAGGCTACTGGCAACGTTTTTAAAACAAAAGCAATAGAACACAAAGGTCAGAGTGAAAGAAACTGAACTCCTAAGGAATCAGGTTGTCCTTTCCTTTTACTAGTTGCTGGTTGGCCACACACAGTTCTATTTCTTCTTCAACCATCATACCAAACTCACGGTTTGCCTGCAGCCTAAGGGCTGCTTTAGAAACTTGACCAACAAGTGTAGTTGCTCCTGGCCTAGCAGAGAACGGTTTCCGAGTTAAAGTTATTAACATACAGTCTACACACTGACCTAACTCCGGGAAGCTTGTTTCACTTGGCATGCCAGTGTCTACTGGCTTGCTGGCTTGTGTACCCTCAATGCCAGCATCCCGGGAACTGAATTTCTGAGACCTCCCTGCCTCTCCTGGGTGACACCAGGGCAGAGCTGGTGCAAAGAGACACGTGGGTGGGGTGCAGACATTGGAAGTGAAGCCCAACCATTGCTCTCTGCAAGTGCTGCACGCCATATGTGGTGACAGATAGTTGCAGGGGTCCTCCTGTGCCCCGAGTCTCACTGGTCTTCCCAACTTGTGACCTTTCAATAGCAGCCATCCAGGTCACCACTACGACTTGGCCGCAGATCCATCAAGTTACAGCTGTGGCTTCCTACGAGGCCCTCCAGGTCCTCCCTGTGGTCCCGCACTGGTGACAGACTTTCCCTGCAAGCTCTGACTGGCCCATCGCGGCCTGGGTGCCAAGAGGCCAGAAGTGGGAGTCTTCCTTCCCCTCCATCCTCTGCAGCCCGTCCCTGCCCAGCTGACCCGGGGCCTGTGGAAGGTAGGTTCCTGGAACAAAGTCTTAATTCCTGTGTATCCTGGGTGTCTCTGCTTCATGATGGACTATACTGTCCTTCCCATATTACACACAAAACCCATGTGAAAATCATGACTCTAACAACATAATTAGTGATTTTTAAAAGGAAATCAATAGACATGAAATGAACAGAATTATACCCATGCCTTACCCTGTTATTCACACAGCATTGCCAGCCAAGCAGAACACAGGGCCATGTAATAATTTAATCCACTAGTGATGTCTGGCCAACTGTGACAAACACTAATAGTTGTACTGTTGCAGGACTTCATGTACAGAGAATTGGGACACCAAGGCTTTTTGCAAGGAAGCAGCATTTATTCGTTCTAGCACTGGGTCAGCGGATTCATATCCAAATGCTGAGCCCTGAAAACAGTGGGGCACTGTCTTATACACCCTCCGTTATTTTTTTTTTTTACACTTTGGTCCCTTTGTCCCTCTTATAAGGTAACATACATTCAATGATTTGAGTGGACAGTTATAGATAGGCTTGCTCCCATGGATACAGGTTATGTTACATTGTTACAGAACTTGCGCATGCGCATTCAGGTTCTGATGTTACAGGTTGCCTTCCCTGTGTTCTGGGAGTGCCCTTCCCCCTCCCACTACAGTACATACCTACCTGTATTGACACATGTTTTCAAGGCAGGAGAGTAGAAATGTCCTAGATAACAGCCACTGAACTTGTGCAGTGATTTCGATGTGGGGTCTGTGGGCTTCTGTTCATGCTCTCGCCCAGGCCCTGCCAATGTCAGGGGACTGTGTCATTTATCCTTTTAGGAGCCGCTCTCCGCACCAAGTTCTTAGTCATTTCAGGCAGCTCTTACTCTACATTCACAGTAAAAGTTTGGTCCTCTTTCCTCTTGCCACTGAGTTCCTCCTGGTCATTTAGGCTGTGCAGGTACCCACATCCTGGTGGGGTGTCGGTAGCCAGCCCTGTGTGGGGAGTTAGGGAAGGGACACTCTGCTTTTCCCACCACCCAAGAATGAAGGGACCCCTAGTTTCTCTTTTTGTGCTGTATGTGTATGTGCAGGTGTATGTGCTCTCACCTGCATTTATTTCACCACTTTTCTTTATCCACCAGAGCTCACTTATGTCCTCACTCTCTGTGTAACATGTATTTACACGTAAAAAAGTGAATTTATTTTAGCTCATACTGGGCAGCATATCCAGAAAGATAATTTTGGTCAGGAAGCACAAAAACACAGCCAAGTCCATTTAGTGCGGAACCATGGTAAGTTACAAATCCTAGAGGACACAAATGTTGAAGCAGTATTTGTACTAAGGTATTTCTTTTTTGTCTTTAATTTGCCAGCAATGCAGATTACATGAAAGCCAGAGATCATTTCTCCATTGACACTTCCGGAAGATGGCAAGACTTGCAGTTTGTTGGAGCTAAAGGTAAAGCATCAAGCCATTGATTTAATGACCGGGCCTAGCAATACATGTGTCAGGGGTCTCTCTGGTTTCTAACACTAGTGCCTGGAGAGGAGGAGTGGGAACAGGAGAGTGATTGTGGGTCTGAGACTGAAGACTGTGAGCAGCAAAACAAGCAGAAAACCACCCAGAATTGACAGTTCAAAGAGCACTCAGCATAACCTTTGAACTTCTGTTACACTAGGAGAGGCAGGTACCTGGGACCCTTGGCTGCAATGCCTGCTCCTGGACAAACATCTCCTTGAGCAATGAAATACAAAATAACTAAAAGTAACTAAAAATAACAGCAACATGCAACAGTCCAGGCAAATTATGGGCAAACATTTAGGAAGATTCTAAAAACCCACTAGCACTTCTGAAGAGCCTGGAAGGAAGCAGGATTCTATGGGGCCACCCTGGGGCAGGCCCTTCCCCCATATCTGCTGCTTTAGCTCCTCTCAGAAGTATAACATGTATCTTGTTGGATGTTTATGGGAACATCCTGACCTGACCTTTATGGGCAGCCACAAGAACAAAGGATATCTGTACCAAGCAGTTTGCCTCACCCAACCACACCCCTTCTTCACCCTGCCTTTAAAATTCTTTGCCGAGTTCCCACTGTGGTGCAAAGGGATTGGTGGGGGTCTCTGGAGCACTGGAAACAGGTTCAATTCCCAGCCCAGAACAGTGGGTTAAGGATCCAACACTGATGCAGCTGCCGCTGTGTCACAAGAAGGGATCATTCTGATCGCTGGCTGGGGAACTCCATATGCTGCAAGGTGGCCAAAAATAAATAATTAATTAAAAATAAAAATGCTTTGGAATTTTGGTTCAGGGAATTTGGGATATTTTGGGGGCACAAGCCACTCATCTGTTTGCATGGCCCTGCAATACACCTTTCTCTGCTCCAGACTCTGACATTTTGGTTTGTTTAGCCTCACTGTGCATTGGACACAGGGACTTGTGCCAACAAGCCCAGAGCAAAAGCAGGGTGTGGGAAGCAAAAGCAGGGTACTATGCGTACACCCGGCACACACGGCACCACCAGTGGTGTGGCCACATCACCACCTCAGCCACCCCTCTGGCCTGACCCCTGAACCTGCCTCTACCCTTGCCCCATAAAACAAACCAGCTCCCTCCACCTCCAGGAAGGGAGAAAGGGAACTCATTTTGTGTTTTCACTCTCCCCACTGCAGGAGGGGCCCCAATAAAGACTTGCCTAAATTTCTTTTCTGGCCTCTTCAATTTTTATTGATTGAGGAGGCCAAGATCTCTGTTTGGTAACAGATTTTATGGTGCCCAAAGTAGGGGAGTCATCCCCTTTCTGGCAGAGGATCTGGGTATCTCCAGGGACACCTAATGCAGCTTCCCCATGGATGATGAACAGCCACCTAAACCTCCTGTTGCAGTGTCACCATGCAGGATAAGTGTGCCTTCTTGGCTCTTGGCCTCCTTAATCAATTGAAATTGATAAGAGGCCAGACAGGACAATTCAGGCTAGGCTATAGGATTTCTTTGGCTATTCTGAGTCTTTTGTGCTTCCAAAAACACTTTAAAATAGATTGTTCTAGTTCTGTGAAAAATGGCATTGATAATTCATATAGGGATTGCAATGAATCTAGATTGCCTTGGGCATTGTGGTCATTTTGACAATACTGATTCTTCCAATCCAAGAGCATGGTATATCTGTCCATCCATTTGTGTCATCTTTGATTTCTTTCATCAGTGTCTTATAGTTTTCAGAGTACAGTTCTTTTGTCCCTTTCTTTGTCCTCACATCCCTAGGTGCTCACTGTTGTCATGTTACTTCCTTTCCTCCATCACTGAGAAGAGCTATCCAATAAGCAAATTCATTGTACAGGGTTAAGAAATAAGAATAAGTAATTGTCATAAAAGGAATTCACACTGAAACCACTCTAATAGGAAGATAAAAGAAGACAGTGCTTGATCCATCTGAGTAAATGCCTAAAAATGGAATCTAGGATGATCAGAGAAATTCCAAAAATGAAAACAGCACTTCTCATTACTCCTGAAAGTCCCATGCCACAGGAGTGCAATGCATAGGTTCTTCACTGCTGTCATCCAAGATGATTTTCCCAAAAGCCTCCCAAAGTAGCAAGACCATGTGCCCATAACACACACATATTAAGGAGCTGAATAAGGACTGGGACACAGGTCTATCTGACTCTAAAATCCCTGCTCTCAACTAGCCTATGTCCCATCTCACATAAGAATAGTTTACACTATTGCATTTAAGCTTAAGCCTGGTCTTTAGTAGCATGAGAAGATGTAAGCAAGACGTTTCATAACATGGTGAAAAAGAAAAGGAAGTGCAAGGGATCCTTCAAATTTCTGTGCAAACTCAAAACTAGCCATGAAGACATGAAAATGTCAGCTTAGAACAGATTTCTTAAGGTCAGTGGGATGTTTAGAAAAACCACAATATGGACTTTGTCTCTGAACCTAAAAAAAAAGGGGAGGGCAAAAATAAATAAATAAATAAAGCAGAACCTCCTTTCTTCTTGTGGACAGATATGTTCCATTCAACAACAGTACACATTTTTCCCCATCAACACGTGGGACATTCATAAAGATAAAGTGTATTATGGAACATAAAACCTCACTCAATTTCAAAATAAATGAGAACCAAGTTGTCTTCTCTGACTACAAAAGAATTAAACCAGAAATCAATAACAGAAATACATCTGGAAAATTCCCCAAGAAAAATTATTAGAAACTAGACAACACATTTCTAAGTGAAAATTTACAATTATAAAATAGGAAGAACTAAATAAAAATGAAAATGCCGCATCAGAAGTTGCAGCATGCAGTTAACATGCATATAAGTAAATTTATAACGTGAAGTGCTTCTATTAGAAGAGAATAGAGGGCAAAGTCATCTATGCATCCACCTTAAAAAATTACAAAAGAATAGAATTAAACCTAGACCAAGTGGAGAGGAGGCAATAATAAAATACATAAATCAATGGCATAAAAAACAGAAAAACAGTTGAGTAAATCGATGAAGTCAGAATCTCACTCTTTGAAAAGATTAATACAAAGAATAAAAGACAAATTACCAACAATGAGAGAGGAGACAGTCATCTTGCAAATTCTATGGAGTAAAGAGATGAAAAGGAAGTATTACAAAACTTAGGCCAAATAACTCGACAACTTTGATGAAAATGACACATCCAACTCTCAGTAAAGAACAGATAACCTGATCAGTGCGATAATAAAAACAAACATATAATTAAAAACCTTCCCACAAGGAAGACTCCAGGCCCAGATGGCTTGATTGGCCAATTCTACCAAAAATTTAACGAAGGAAGTTATTATACAAATAATGCACAAACTCATCCAGATAATCAAACAGGAGCACACACTTCCTGCCTTAGTCTGTGAAGACAGCATTAACCCGATAAGAAAACCAGACAGTGACATTAAAAGAAACAAAAACTACACAGCAAAATCTGTCTGACCAGCGATGTAAAGATCCTTAGCAAAATACTAGGGAATCACTTAAAATAGTTTATCAAAAGGAAAGTATATTATGACAAAGTGGAATTTATCTCTGGATTGTTTTCACATTCAAAAACCAATTTACATCATATGAGCTCTCAGCAATCTAGGAATAGAAGTGAATTTCCTTATCCTGATAAAAGGCACCAGCAAACAACAACAACAACAAAAACACAGTTAGCATAATGACTGTGAAAAATTAGATTTTCCCCTAAAATTATGAACAAGGCAAGAATACCTGCTCTCACACTTTTATTAAGCATTGTACTGGAGGACCCACCAGGTGCAGTATGAGAAGAAGACATGATAAGCACACAGGTTGGGCAGGGTAAGGAAGTAAAACTCTTTATTTGCAAACAACTTGATTGTCTATGTAGAAAGCAAGGAATTTTGCAAAAAAGCAACTAGAAAAGGTGAGAGCAAAGTTATAGGATGTAAGGTCATTACGCAAAATTTATTATATTTTATATATAGTAGTGATAAAGTGGAAACTTAAATGTTCTTAAATATATGAAATATTTAGGGATGATTTAACAAAATATGGGCAAAACCTGGGCACTGAAAACTACCAAACATTGCTGAAAGAGAGTAAAGATAGGAGTCCCCAACATGGTGCAGTGGAAACGAATCTGACTGGGAATCATTAGGTTGCAGGTTCGATCCCTGGCCTCGCTTGGTGGGTTAAGGATCCGGCATTGCTGTGAGCTGTGGTGTAGATCACAGATGCGGCTCGGATCCGGTGTTGCTGTTGCTGTGGCTATGGCATAGGTCAGCAGCTGTAGCTCTGGTTCGACCCCCTAGCCTGAGAACATCCACATGCTGCAGGTGCAGCCCTAAAATGGCAAAAAAAAAAAAAAAAAAAAGAATGTAAAGATACAAGGAAAATGAAGAGATATTTCATGTCTATGGAGCAGAAGATTCAATGCCATTACTGTATCAATCCTTCCCCAATTTATCTATTGATTCAACAATTCCAATGAAAATTGCAGCCCCATAATGGTAGAAATTGACAGGCTTGTCCAAAATTTACATGGAAATGCAAAGGACTTCAAGTAAGCTAAGTGATTTTGGAAAGAATAAAGTTAGAGGAGTTAAGACTACTTGGCTTTAGAGTTACTATAAAGCTACAGTTGTCAATACAAGGTTGTATGGGCATGAAAATGGACATATTGATAAAGAAAACGGAGTTATGAATTTGGAGCAGATCCACATATTCCTAGTTAATTGATTTTTGCTAAATGTGCCAAGATAACCCAATGATTAAATGGTCCTGTTTTCAAAATGTACTGCTGTTATTAGATATCCCTATTCAGGAAAGCGATCTTTACCTCACACTATGCACAAAAGTTGTTTCAAAATGGAATACAGACCTAAACATAAGAGCTAAAATTATAGATCTTCTGGAAGAAAACAAATTCTTTGTGACTTCTAACTAGGCAGAGATTTCCTAGATAAGACACAAAAATGATGAGTGAATCATAGAAAAGAACTGATGAATTGAAATTTATGAAAACATCAAAATTTTGCTCTCTAAAAGATACTGTTAAAAACAAGTTTAGACACAAACTGAGAGAAAATATTTACAAACATATATCTATATACCCAAAAGAAATGGAAACATATGTCTACATAAAAACCTATAGACAATGTTCATAGCACCACTATTTATAATAGCTAAATTACTGGAAACAGCCAAAATATCAGTGAACTGATAAATTTGGTAAAGCCATATGATAGAATATTATTTGTCGAATATTATTTGTCAATCAAAAGGAATTAAGTGCTGATACAGCCACAACACGCATGGGCCCTGAAAACTTTACACCAAGTAGAAGAAGCTAAACACAAAAGACAAAATATTGTCTTATTCTGTTATATGAAATACTCCAAATAGGCAAATCTAAAGGAGCAGGAAGTAAATTGGGGCTAGTGGTGGGAGAGAATGGATAACGACTGCTAATACATATGGGTTTATTTCAGGGATAATGAAAATTCCAAAATAGATTTTGATAATATTTGCACAACTCTGTGACTATACTAAAAACCACAGAATTACACATTTTAAATGCTTTACTTTATAGTATATGATTTATATCTGAACAAAGCTGTTAAAATATGTGACTATACATTTTAAATATAAAAGGAACCCTAAAACTCAACAGTAATGAGAAACAACACGATTTTTTTTAATACACCAAAAGATTTTAACAGATACTTTACCAAAGAAGATATATGAATGGGAAGTGAACACATGGCAAGAGGATCAACATCATTAGGCGTTAAGGAAAGGCAAATTAAATCCACAATGAGCTATGACTACACACCTGACTTGATCCTTACCTCACACCATACACAGAAATTTAAAATTTCAGACTATCAGTAATACCAAATATTAGCCAGGATATAGGGAAGCTTGAATTTTTATACATTGCTGGTGAGAATTTAACATTGTATAACCACTTTAGAAAACAGTTTGACAATGTCTTATAAAGTTAAACACATACTAACCATACAATCCAGAAATCCCACTCACACTTTGGTATTTACCCAGGATAAATGAAAACAAACCACTCAAAAATTGTGTTAATAAGTCCATAGGAGTTTTAGTCATAACAGACAAACTGGAGACAAACCGCAATATTTCCATACAGCAGAATACCACTCACTGCTAGGTACAATGTAACAACATGGGTGAATCTAAAGAGCAGATATGCTAAGTATAGCATGCTTTGTGTTGGCCTTATGGGTATACACCATTGTAAAAACTGTAAAAATTATCCCTTTTAATGCCAATATCATATAATATCCATTTCCTCTTATTTAAAAGGAGATCAAAACACAGTAAGCATTGTCTTTACATTTATGTATACATTTGACTTGTGTTACTATTGTTTTTGTGCAACAACTCATTATTACTGTTATTGGGTTAGGTTTCGTCTTTGATTTATTTATTTTTTGGCTGTGCCCTTGACATGTGGAAGTTCCCATGCCAAGGATCACACATGCGCCCCAGCAGAGACCCAAGACACAGCCGTGACAATGCTGGATCCTTAACCAACTGAGACACCAGGGAACTCCTAGCCCTCTTCTTAAGCCTAGAATACTAGAAAGTGGGAAGGAGACTATCTCTAAAATGCAGACATATTCGAGGCAAGTTAGAATTTTTAAAAATCATCTGGATTTTCAGAAAATGCTAGGTTTTATTATTATTTTGGAACTATATTATTAATACAGTATTTATAGCCAACCGGGCAGAAGTGCAAGTGGTGTGGGGACCTCACTGGCAGCTGTTGTCTTAAGGAGGGTAGTCACTTACGTGGTACCAAGCCCTCAACTCTGAGGTCTGTGTTCACTTGGAGTCTTTACTCTCGGAGTCAAATTGACTGCAGCGTTCCCAGCTGTTTCAAAGAATCGCTTGTGGTTGGAATGACAAAACCACCCCAAACCTATTCCTGTGTTAAAGGTAAGGAAAGTGGAACAAAGAGACATTACTGGGCTGACCCAGTTCAGAGGAGCAGCCGGGATTCCAGTCAGCACCACGCCTGACTCCAGAACCCATGCTCAGAACTTGTAACAGCTGCCCCATACCTTAAGTTCCAACCACAGACAAAATTATTAGAATCCAATAATTATCCTCTAAAAATCCCTAAAAAGTGTAGTATTCTAAACTGACAACTTTAAAACCAGCTTGCCTTTACTATAAACTGAAGCTATCCTGAACTGACCTCTTTTCACCCATTGTTCCGGCAGACCCTGCTTAATAAAGAAATAATAACAGCAATCAAAACCCATCATTACTGCTGAGCCACAAAGGGAACTCCCATAATGGAAACCTCAAGCAGCATAGCCATCTATATTGATTTCCACTTGACTCCTGTATCTACCCTGAAAACGCAGGGAAACGGGTTGGGTCCAGGCATTTGGAAGGCCTTGGAACCGCCTCTAATCCTCAAGTAGAAGTGGATCTGTGTTATTTTAAGATGGCTCATATAAATTATAAAAGAAAGTGAGCTGGTAAAATAGCTACTTTAACATAACCCATTCAGCCTATAAATTGGAGTGAAAATTTCTGTTCCTAATAAAGCAGTTAGAACGAAGGATTTACAAATGTGCAAAAACAGCAGCATGCCATTTTATAGAACTTTGGTTGAGGTGCACTCTCTAAGTTTTTTTTTTTTTTAATTGTAGTTGATTTACAATGTTCTCTCAAATTATCCTGTATTGCAAAGTGACCCAGACACACAATATATAGATTCTTTTTCTCAAATTATCTTCTATTATGTTCTATCACAAGTGATTGGATATAGTTCCCTGTGCTATAGAGGAGGTCCCCACTGCTTATCCATTCTAAATGTAATACTTTGCATCTACTAACCCCAAAACGCCCAGTCTATACCACCCCCATCCCCTACTCCTTAGCAACAAAAGCCTGCTCTCCATCTCTGTGTTTCTTTTCTGTAGATAGGTTATCTGTGCCATGTGCTAGATTCCACATATAAGTGATATCATATAACATTTGTCTTTTTCTGACTTCCTTAACTTAGTGTAAGAATCTCCATTTGCATCCATGTTGTTGCAAATGGCATTATTATTTTTTTCTTTTTTTATAGATGGGCAGTATTCCATTATATATATCTATACCACACCTTCTTAATTCATTTATCTACCAATGGACATTTAGGTTGTTTCCACGTCTTCACTATTGTGGATAGTGCTGCAATGAACATTAAGGGCGCATGTATCTATTTGAATGAAAGCTTTGATGGGATATATAGCCAAGAGTGGGGTTAATGGATCATGTGGTAGTTCCACACTTTGTTATCTGAGGAACCTCCATATGCATTTTCATAGTGGTTGTACCAATTTACATTCCCACCAACCATATAGGAAGGTTCCCTTTTCTCCACATCCTCTCTAGCATTTATTATTAGTAGACTTATTAATGAGAGCCATTCTGACTGGAATGAGATGGTACCTCAATGTAATTTTAATTTTCATTTCTCTAATAATTAGTGATATTGAGCATTTTTTCATGTGCCTATTGGCCATCCACATATCTTCTTTGGAGAAATATCTACTTAGGTCTTCTGCCCAATTTTCTTTCTATTTTTACTTTTCCATTATAGCTGCTTTACAGTTTTCTGCCAATTTTTCAACTGTACAGTGTTGTGACCAGGTTACACATAATTCGTCACAAGTGATTAGACATAGTTCCTGATGCTATAGAGCAGGGTCTCCTTGCTTTTCCATCCCAAAGGCAATAGTCTACAACTATTAACCCCAGACTCTCATACCATCCCACTCCCTCCCCCACCATCTTAGCAACCACAAGTCTGTTCTCCAAGTCCTTGATTTTCTTTTCTGTAGAAAGCTTCATTTGTACAATATATTAATTGCAGATATTATATTCCAATATCATATAGTATTTGTCTTTCTCTTTCTGACTTACTTCACTCAGTAGGAGGGTCTCTAATTCCATCCATGTTGCTGCAAATGGCATTATTTTATTCTTTTTTATGGCTGAGTAGTATTCCATCGTGTATATATACCACATCTTTCTTATCCAATCCTCTGTTGATGGAAATTTGGGTTATTTCCATGTCTTGGCTATTGTGAATAGTGCTGCAATGAACATGTGTGTGCAAGTGTCTTTTTCAAGGAAAGTTTTGTCTGGATATATGCCCAAGAGTGGGATTGCTGAGTCATATGGTAGTTCTATGTACAGTTTTATAAGGTACATTGTCTTCCATAGTGGTTGCACCAGCTTACATTCCCACCAACAGTGCAGGAGGGTTCCCTTTTCTCCACACCCCCTCCAGCATTTGTTGTATGTGGACTTAATGATGGCCATTCTGACTGGTGTGAGGTGGTATCTCATGGTAATTTTGATTTGCATTTCTCTAATCATCAGTGGTGTTGAGCATTTTTTCATGTGCTTGCTGGCCATCTGCATATCTTCTTTGGAGAAATGTCTATTCAGGTCCTTTGCCCATTTTTCAATGGGGTTGTTGGCTTTTTAGCTGTTGAGTTGTATATGTTGTTTGTATATTTTAGAAATTAAGCCCTTATCAGTTGCATCATTTGACACTATTTTCTCCCATTCTGTAAGTTGTCTTTTAGTTCTCTTTTTGGTTTCCTTTGCTATGCAAAAGCTCGTCAGCTTGATTAGGTACCACTGGTTTATCTTTGCTTTTATTTCTGTTGCTTTGGGAGACTGACCTGAGAAAACATTGGTAAGGCTGATATCAGAGAATGTTTTGCCAATGTTTTCTTCCAGGACTTTAATGGTGTCTTGTCTTATATTTAAGTCTTTAAGCCATTTTGAGTTTACTTTTGTGCATGGTGTGAGAGTGTGTTCTATTTTCATTGATTTGCGTGCAGCTGCCCAAGTTTGCCAGCAATGCTTACTGAAAAGACTGTCTTTTTCCCTTTATGCTCGTGCCTCCTTTGTCAAAGATTAATTGACCATAGACATCTGGGTTTATTTCTGGGTTCTCTATTCTGTTCCATTTGTCTGAATGTCTGTTTTGGTACCAGTACCACACTGTGGCACTGTAATATTGCCTAAGGTCTGGGAGAGTTATGCCTCCTGCTTGGTTTTTGTTCCTTAGAATTGCTTTGGTGATTCTGGGTCTTTTGTAGTTCCATATAAATTTTTGGATTGTTTGTTCTAGTTCTGTGAAGAATGTCATGGGTAATTTGATAGGGATTGCATTGAATTTGCAGATTGCTTTGTGTAGTATGGCCATTTTTACAGTATTAATTTTTCCAGCCCATGAGCATGGGATATCTTTCCATTTCTTTGTATCTTCTTTGATTTCCTTGATTAATATTTTATAATTCTATGCATATAAATAAGTCTTTTGCCTCCTTGGTCAGGTTTATTCCCAGGTATTTGATTTTGGGGGTGCAATTTAAAAAGCTATTGTATTTTGGTATTTTTTTCTAATATTTCATTGTTAGTATACAGAAATGTGATTGATTTCTGAAGGTTAACCTTATATCCTGCTATTTTGATGAATTTGTTGATCAGTTCAAGTAATTTTGAGGTTGAGTCCTTGGGGTTTTCTATATAGAGTATCATGTCGTCTGCATACAGCGACAGTTTTACCTCTTCTCTTCCTGTTTGGATGCATTTTATTTCTTCTGTTTGTCTGATTGCTGTAGCTAGGACTTCCGATACTATGTTGAATAATAGTGGTGAGAGTGGGCATCCTTGTCTTGTTTCGTATTTTAGTGAGCATGCTTTCAGCTTTTCTCCATTGAGTATTATATTTGCTGTGGGTTTGTTGTAAATGGCTTTTATTATGTTAAGGAACGTTCCCTCTATAGCCACTTTGGTAAGAGTTTTGATGGTGAATGGATGTTGGACTTTGTCAAATGCTTTTTCTACATCTATTGAGATGATCATGTGGTTTTTGGCTTTTCTTTTGTTAATGTGGTGTATAACGTTGATTGATTTGCATATGTTGAACCATCCTTGTGCACTGGGATGAATCCCACCTGGTCGTGGTGTATGATCTTTTTGATATGTTGTTGGATTTCCCTGGCTAAAATTTTGTTGAGAATTTTTGCATCTATATTCATCAAAGATATTGGCCTATAGTTTTTTTTTTTTTTTCGTGGTGTCTTTGTCTGGTTTTGGAATGAAGGTGATGTTGGCATCATAGAATGTCTTAGGGAGTGTTCCTTCTTCTTCAACCGCTTGGAAAAATTTAAGGAGGATGGGTATGAATTCCTCTTTGTATGTTTGGTAGAATTCACCTGTGAAGCCATCTGGTCTTGGACTTTTATTTGTAGGGAGTGTTTTGATGACATACTCAATTTCATTTCTAGAGATCGGTTTGTTCAGTTGATCTATTTCTTCTTGATTCAGTTTGGCAGAGTTTTGGCAACTCTAAAAAGCTGTCCATTTCTTCTAAGTTGTCAGTTTTGTTAGCGTACAATTGTTCATAGTATTCTCTCATGGTTTTTTGTATTTCTGTAATATCCGTGTGATCTCTCCTATTTCATTTCTTATTTTGTTTATTTGGGTTTTTTTCTCTCCTCTCCTTGGTGAGTCTAGCCAGCGGTTTGTCAGTTTTGTTTACCTTTTCAAAGAACCAGCTCTTGGTTTTATTGATTTTTTCTATTATTTTTTGAATCTCTATTTTATTGATTTCCTCTCTGATCTTTATGATTTCCTTCCTTCTGCTGACTTTAGGGTTTGTTTGTTCTTCTTTTTCTAATACAGTTAGGTGGTGGGTTAGGTTGTCGTTTGAGATTTTTCTTCTTTTTTGAGGAAGGCCTGTAATGCTATGAACTTCCCTCTGAGCACTGCTTTTGCAGCATCCCATAGATTTGGAGTGGTTGTGTCTTCATTATCATCTGTCTCAAGGTATTTTTTAATTTTCTTCTTGATTTCTTCATTGAGCCATTTGTTTAATAGTAGCATGTTGTTTAAGCTCCATGTAGTGTGTTTTTTCTCATTTCCTTTCCTGTGGTTGATTTCTAGTTTCATGCCTTTGTGGTCAGAGAAGATACTTGAGATCATTTCTATACTCTTAAATTGGTGAGGTTAGCTCTGTGCCCCAGTATGTGATATATCCTTGAGAATGTTCCATGTGCACTTGAGATGAATGTATATTCTGATCTTTTTGGATGTAATATCCTGAAAATGTCATTTTCTATTGTGTCATTTAGGATCTCTGTTGCCTTACTGATTTTATGCCTAGAGGATCTGTCCATTGCTGTGAGTGGAGCATTAAAGTCTCCTACTATTATTGTATTGCCATCTATTTCTCCTTGTATGTCTGATAGTACTTGTTGTAGGTACTTGGGTGCTCCTATATTAGGGGCATATATGTTGACGATTGTAATATCCTTTTCTTGAATGGATCCTTTAACCATTAAATAGTGTCCTTCTTTGTCTCTCTTTATGGCCTTTATCTTAAAGTCTATTTTGTCTGATATGAGTATTGCCACTTCTGCTTTCCTGTCTTGTCCATTGGCATGAAATATCTTTTCCCATCCCCTTACTTTCAATCTATCTGTGTCCTTTGCCCTACGCTGAGTCTCTTATAGGCAGCAGATTGTAGGTTTTTGCCTTTTTATCCAGTCCGCCACTTAGTGTCTTTTGATTGGAGCATTCAGTTCATTGACATTTAAGATGATTATTATAGATAGATATGTATTTATTGCCATTTTAGACCTTGCTTTCCAGTTGCTCCTATGTTTCACTTTTCTTCCTTTCTTTTTTTGGTTGGATGGTTTCCATTTATTTCACATGAGTGCTTTTCTTTTCAGTATTTGTGGACATGATATTCCTTTTTGATTTGTGGTTGCCCTGTTTTTTAAGTATGTTGACACCTCCTTATATCTGCTTGCTTTAGCCTGCTAGTCATATAGGCTTAAACATATCATTAAAACAATTTTCTTTTTAAGTTAAAAAAGGAGTCTATATTTTCTTATTTTCCCTCCCCATAATGTATGATTTTCTTGTCTTTTTTTTTTAACATCTTCATGTTTAGATCTGTATCCTGTCTTATTTGAATGATTGCTTTCCATTTGTGATTTCCTCCATTCTATTTCTTACTTTTTACTTTTTTTTATAGGATCCCTTTCGGTATTTTTTTTTAGAAAAGGTTTAGTATTGCTGTACTCTTTAGCTTTTGTTTGTTGGAGAAATTCTTTATTTCCCCTTCTATTTTAAATGATATTCTTGCTGGGTAGAGTATTCTAAGTTGCAAATTTTTTTCCTTTCAGCAATTAAAATTGATGACTTCCTCATTTTTTCTGGAACTGAAATTACCAAAATTTATTTGTTAAAAACAGAGGTTTTGGCACATAAAATAGTGTGTTAATAAAAATCTTTTTCAAAGTGTGGTTATATTTATGATTCAGTTTCTAAAAATGCTCTAGCAACATTTTCATCCATAATTCATAATACTCCAGGTTTTGTTCATCACATCTTACTAAAACCATCTTTGAAAAATTCCCATGCAATTCCCATTACATTTTTTTTATGATCACATGGCTATAGGATTAGATACATTATCTGTAAACATTCTTGCATAGGTTTCAGTTTCTTCTTTTCTTCCTTATTTTTGGGGCTGGGCCTGCAGTATGTGGAAGTTGCTGGGCCAGGGACTCAAAGTACACCACAGTTGCGACCCAAGCTACAGCATTCACAATGCAGACTCCTTAACCTGCAGCACCACAAGAAAATTCCCGTCCTTTTTTATTAGGTATTTTTTACTTTAATGTTTAAGTCTTTTCCATACAGTCTATAAAAATGTAACCCTAGTTCAATTCTCGTAGCTCGTTAAGTTTCTCCCCTTCTGTTGGATTCTAACATTCTTTAATGCATGGTCTTTTTCACAAATGCACATTTTCATCAACTATTCTCTTCTTTTACACTAAAATATGATTCTGTTTTTGACTGTGCCCATGGGATGTCTAGGTTCCCAGATCAGGGATCAAAACCACATCACAGAATCAACCCAAGCCACTGCAGTGACAGTGCTGGATCCTTAAATTCCAGTGCCAAAAGAGAATTCTGAAATCAGAAATGATTAGGAAAATCTGATTGTCGGTCTTGCAATTTCAATAAGAATTTTTTGAGTGTCACTAATGAACTTTTCCTTTACCCTTTGATCCTGCTTCCAGTTCTAGCAGCAACTGGTAATCTGAAAACATTCTTTTCGAAGCCCACTTCGTGTGCAAATGACAGTAACCCTTGAGGTTCAGTCCTGAACCTTTTCAGGACTATACTTTTTGTCTTTTGTTTTTTAATGATTACCCCTGTTGCATATGGAAGTTCCTGGGCTATTTTTTGTTTTTTAATGACTGCCCTTGTGGCATATGGAAGTTCCCAGACCAGGGGGCAAGCATCAGAGCTGCAGGTGAGACCTATGCCAGAGCCATGGCAACTCTGGATCCTTCACCCACTGATCAAGGCTGCATCCTCATGGATACTAGTTGGGTTCTTAACCTGCTGAGACACAAAGGGAGCTCTTGCACAATTTTTTATTTAAAATCTTACTACAAAAATCACCAACTTTCTGAATTCAGTTCATGTCCTCTATAGAGAGAAGTTATGCTCTAGTAGCAAGTAGCATCAATGTAAATACAATAAAGACATTTTTTTTTGTCTTTTGGTCATTATCTGGAGCCGCACCCGCGGCATATGGAGGTTCCCAGGCTAGGGGTCTAATAGGAGCTGCAGCTGCTGGCCTTCACCACAGCCACAGCAACGCGGGATCCGAGCCATGTCTGAAACCTACACTACAGCTCACGGCAACGCCGGATCCTTAACCCACTGAGCAAGGCCAGGGATCAAACCTGCAACCTCATTGTTCTTAGTCGGATTCGTTAACCACTGAGCCACGAAGGGAACTCTAATAAATACTTTTCACCAATGAGACTTTTCCTATTTTATAAAATATCCTTATATACTACAAGTAATGAAATTAAAATTCCTTTTCAGCATGACAGTAACTGAAAGACTGACTCACCACACTTTTATTTACCAGTTTTCTCTGAAGCTGCATAATCTGGCGCCCTTGCATTTTGTTCACCACTTGTAACATGGCAATTTCGATTTCAAGCCTAAAATGTGTGTTTTAAAATAATTATTCTCGTGCATAGGTTTTTACAATACCTCACAATTTGTAAAGGAACATCTGCAGAGCCACTTATAGAAGTACTGAAATTTTGAAAAGTAGATGATTTGGCAATTAAACCAAGTTTCTGGTTGTGTTTTGTGGCTAATATGACAAATTCAGAAATAACTGGGAAATACTTTGCATTCCAAAACACCCCAAAACTGAAATTTTTACCCACCTTCACAATGATGCTTTGTTGTTATTCCTCCACATTGATGCGTTATTATTCCTGTTATTCCTATACTATACTGCTTATCTGCTTTATACTTATACTCAAGGTAGTCTCTATTGTACTGCTCTATTGTACATTTGCCCGTGATCCTGCGTCTTCTCGGCACATTTCACTGCCTCTATATGTAGTTCTTGTGCTTCTTGCAACTAAAATAAAGAAAACAAATATGCATTTTACCTACTGATAATCTAGTACAAATAGTCCTTCACCCGTTTTTTGTCTCTTATGGCCATTTTTTGTGCCATAAGAATAGAGCTGAGCTGTTATGACAGAGACCTTATGCCCCCCAAAGTGTGAAATCTTTGCCATCTGCTCCTTTACAAATTATTGACCTCTCCTCTAGTACTAAAACACAACATTATCCAGGCTTTAAATTCTATTTTATCAAATGAATATACACATTGATAAACTGGCCAAAGGGGAAAAGCAGAGAACTACCTTAGAGTGAACATTTATATTTTTGTCTTCCAAGTGCCATATCAATTATAACATTAAATATCCACATCTGTGAGTGACCATGGCTAGTCCAGTGATTATGGAAGTTAACACTGCTTTTGGAGACAACCAGAAGTCCCATGGACTAGTTAGAGAGACAGTATCTACACAGGAGCCAGGATGTGTGCTTCTCAGTCTGAATCCCACCCATTGTTAGCTATGTACCCTTGAGCATACCACTTACATTTTCTTTCTCAGTTTCCCCATCTGTAAAATGGTGATAAGAATAGCATCTCCCTCACTGGGATGTTGGGAAGATTAAATTGGCGAATACATATAACGTGCTTAGAGAGTAGGTGGCTCCTAGGAAGTGCTAAGTGTTTGCAATCAGCATTATTACTGTTGCCGTAGTGTATGTTCTAAACAATTTAATATTTAGGCAGATAGCATGCCAGTGGACATGGCCTCCTACACAAGTCACACAGAAATTGATCTTCATACCATTGGAAGTGGCAGACAGTGGGGAGCATGAGGCCCAGAGTATATGCCCAGACCTTCAAAAGTTTATACAGGTTCCACCGACCCTCTACTACTTTTTCCACTTATCATGATTTATAACTTACTTCCTCTGTGTACTACTCACTGGTCAGTGACCACGGACTACAGTGAAAATAGCACCTTGATTGAGCAGTACCTATCGATAGTACGTGACTTACAGGACTGTTAGAGGAAAGGTTAGTCCATTGGTATGTATATTTCCCAAATTTCTGAATCAGTTTATTCCCAGCAACTGTTTATGTCTGGTTGCTCTAGCAAGTACTCAGGTGAGAAAATTAAGATTATGAGCTATTGAAATCAGAACTGCTACTACTCCAGAGCTTTACAAATGGTGAAATGCTACCAATCTGTAAGTCCCAGTTTTGGCTGCATAATGAAGGAAGGCAAATTAGAATTTGTTTTCATAGTGAGGGAGAAAAATTAGCATTTAATTGAACAATTTTTCTCTATTAGATTAAGTGCTTTCAATGTTATATTAAATGCTTAAATAGTTTAATACAAGTTTTATTGTATCTTATCTCTAAGAAGGAATTATTGACATGGTATAAAGTACTTAACCTCATCCTAATAACTGTTAAGCTAAAATATGTTCAATTTATACAAAGGCTGGTGCCATGAATATCTTAAAACAAAAGATATTCCCAAAATATTGATTTTAGTACCCAAAAGTCAAATGTAATCTTGGACAAGATTATCGCCATGACAACAAATTAAATCAGTGGAAAACAAAGGGCTAAGCTATCCTGCACAGACCAGATGACAAGGGCTGAAGAGAACAGGGTTAATGACAGAACAGTCAGAGAAAGCTTCTTGCAGAAGGAGAGACTAGAAGCAGATCCAAATAAATGGAGGATTAGGTGAAAGGAAAAGAAATTGAAAGGACATAAAGGACAGCATGAGGAAAGGCCAGGAACAGGTGAAATCAGTCAATTAACTGAGAGGATAAAATCCAACAACAGCAAAATTAGCAACACAGGTCTACACCGTAACTTCAACATGAATGTTTACAGTAGCATTATTTATAGCCCAAACGTGGAACCGCACAAAGGCCCATCAACTGATGGAGTGATAAATGTTTTAACTATATAACAGAGTATTGTTCAACGATGAACAGAAATCAAAGTGCTGATCATGGGCTGTAATATGGTAAAACTTGGAAAACTTGATGTCAAATGAAAAAAACCTAATCATGAAGGACCACATACCATGTGATTCCATTTATATGAAACACCCAGAATCAGTACACCTATGGAGACAGAAATTTGCCTGGTGGTTGCTTGGTGCTGGGGGAAATGGGGAGCTGTGGGTGATCGCTAAGGGATGCAGGGTTTCTTTTTGGGGTGATGGAAACATTCTAAATTCAATTGTTGTGACAGCAACTCTAAACTAGGAAATACTGAAATATACAATTTAAATGGGTGAATTTTAGATATATGAATTATATTTCAATGAAGTTTTTTAAAAAAAATCCCATGGCAGGATCTAGATAATTTTCTTTTTTTTTT
>PVHT020000013.1:343886-357691 GCA_004024745.2 Catagonus wagneri
GCCACGACGGGAACTCCTAGATAATTTTCTTAATTCTCTATTTTGGGTGCACATGCGATAACAAGATCTGAATATATCCATAGTTTAACAAATGAGCTAATTGAAAAGAAATTAGCAAAGCCTAATTTCAACTGGTTTGTAGAATGACCTCTCTGCACAAGTTAATCTGAAGTCCACAAAATAAATACATACAGATGCCATACCCTTCACCAAAGTGAAGATGAGAAATTACAACTTTTTGGATCATTCCATTAAACGTTATCCTCTGATTTTATCTGTCTTGTCTGATCATGGTTGTAGAGATATCACTAAAAATACTGTTTAATAGAAAAAGCAAGGTCTCTCACTTCTCTGAGGAGTGATGCATCATTCTCTACTTTCCCAAGGGGAAATAGAATAAGAAAAATATATCATACAAGGTGCAGATTAAAAGCAGTGTTTAAGAAAGAATTGCATTATTAAGATAATAAAATTGTAATAAAACAATTGTAATGAAAATACAAAAGAAAGCTGTCCATGGAAATTAGTATCCTAAAACATTTTATGTTATACATTAACATTTAACAATCTTGTACATACCTGACTTGTGATTTGACATAATTTCTTTTTTAAATCCCATGCCTCATCTTCTAAGTTAGCACGATCACGCGCCTTGAGCTCCAGCGAAGCCTCTGATAGGGATTGCTTTTTTAGGGAATCAGCCAGTTCTTGTCGAAGTTGTCCCACAGTCACCTAAGAAGATACTCTGTCACTGATTTGATAAATCGCCTTATTGCTAGTTACATTCATAGTAGTTAACTCTGACACATGTACTTTGAAGGCTATCACCACAGACATCAATTCACCTTCTTTCCTTCCCAAGTATACCTTCCAGATCACTGAATTTGGTGAAAGATATGGAAGGTGTTACCCTCTTGCCTTATCAAAATTAACTTACTTAGAGGACAGATTTAGGCCTGCTACCCTCTCCCCCAACCCTGCCAATGAATCTGCAGAGCTTTACTACCTCCTGAAGTCTCCTAAAGAAAGGGAGGTGAAAAAAAAGAATAAAGGCATTCTCTTGGGTCCAGTGTGTTAAGGATTCAGTGTTGACATTGTAGTGGCTTGGATCACTGCTGTGGTGTGTGTTGGATCCCTTGCCCAGGAACCTCCCCATGTAGGGGACACAGCCACTTCAAAAAATTAAAAAGAAAAAATGAAAAAGAAAAAAATTGGTGTTCAGGTCTAGGCTTCCATTAACTTCAGTGTTCTCACTGTAAATCAAATATACTTCAATAAAATTCAAACCAAACCAAACCAAACCAAAACAGAGTTCCTCACACATTCTACTTGGTGCTCAAATGAGGTCATGCCCATGGCCTTCTGGGCCCTTTGATAACCTGGCCTCCAGCTGCCTCCCTGACTGTTGCTCCTACAGCCCTCCCACAACCCACTCTATTCCTGCTTCTCATGAATTCTGCCACCTCTCATTACTCTGAGGAGAGGAATCCAATGCCAATTTAATCAATCAGAGAGCTACAATTCTCTCTGGGTCGGACAAACTCATATCCAGATAATAGTAATTGAGCTGTGAAATGAGTGTTATAGGCAAAGCACTGGTAAAAATGTTCACAGTAAATTATAAATAGTAGTGGGAAGATTAGATCAAATGCAGTTTTCTTAAGATACCACATTTGTCCCAAATTATGATTTAATGAAAAGCAGATGCTTTTAAAGAGTTGAGAGGTTATAAGAACACATGATTTGAGAATGAAATATCTCCAAATTTAATTCAAAGTAACACGAATAACACTGTACCAACAAAAAAGATATGAAAGCCAACTGAAGGAAAAGTACTGTGCGATACAGCAGCTACACATCAGTCTATCTGGGAAATCTGGCATGGACTGTCAAGGTCATCCACCCAACTGAATATTAATATCAAAATACTCATTTTAGGTGTGAGCATTGCATTTGTCTTTTCCATCATGATATTACAATGTGTTGACAATAAAGATTGCAATTATCATCTTAGCAGTGTAAGAGTAAATTACTAATACCTGTCTATATCCATTAACAATTTATAACGTAATGTCAGATTTTCATAGGTGACACCATGTGTTTACTCAGAATCAAGCACCTCTCAGGTCTAATTTTTGTTTGTTGGATATAAGCTATGCCTTTAGGCTGATTTCTAGCCTAGATATATATGTTATGTCTATAGAGCCTATATAAACCTATATTATTTTTAGATTCCAATAGATTCAAATGTGTCCATCACAAATATTACTCTGAATTTTCCTTCAGGAAGCATGAGCTTTCCCTTTCTTTCTGGATACTTACTTCTCTTTCCATTTTCTCCATTTCATACTGATTCAGCCTGTCTTTTAGGAGACTACATTCCTTAGTTAACTCCTTGTTTCTTTCCTCCAGCATCAGATGTTGTTATTCACTTCAGCTTTAAGTTTCTTCACAGTATCCTGAAACTGGTCCTGGATATTCCTTATCATTTCCTCCTTGCTGTGGACCTTGTTTTGCAAGTCATCCAGCTGCTCTCGCAGCATCAGGTTTTCACTCTCTAGTTGCAATAATCTCTCCTCCAAGGATTGCTGCGTGTCCATGGACTTCTTCAGGTTGTCTTGTTCACTCGGAGGCATATGTTCAGTTTCCTTTTTCTGACATTGTGCCTGGCTTAGGTCTCTCTGAACACTTTCTAATAACAAAGTCTTTTCTCTGAGAGCATCTCTCATGTGATGGAGCTTGATTTTTAGGCTCCTGGATTTACTTTTGGCTTTAGACAGTTGTTGGGGCTTTAGACAGTTGTTGGGAAAGCATGCCATTGTTATCTTTCAGGTTAGACACATCCAAATTCATTTTGTCCTGTAAACTTAACCACTTATCTTTTGTTCTTTGGAAGGCAAGTTCCAGGTCTCTCTCTCTCTCTCTTTTTTTTTTTTGTCTTTCTGTCTTATCTAGGGCCGCACCCATGGCATGTGGAGGTTCCCAGGCTAGGGGTCTAACAGGAGCTGCAGCTGCCAGCCTACACCAGAGCCACAGCAACGCGGGATCCGAGCCGTCTCTGCAACCTACACCACAGCTCACGGCAACACCGGATCCTTAACCCACTGAGCAAGGCCAGGGATCGAACCCGCAACCTCATGGTTCCTAGTCGGATTTGTTAACCACTGAGCCACGACGGGAACTCCCCAGGTCTCTTTCTGATGTCTGACTTTGCTCATGATCCTGCATGGCAGTAGTCAGTCTAGAACGGTATGATTCAACTTCCATTTCCAGTCTTTCTTTATTTTGTCTTTCATTCTCCAGTTCAGACTTCAGCATTGTATTCTCAGCTGTCAGAACATTAAGCTGTCCACTGTGTTCCAAGACTGTTTCTGTGAATATTTCATCAAGTTTTAATGTCTTTTGACGTTCACCATGCTTTTGTTTTACAATTTTAATGTCCATAAAATATTTCTTTTCCCTTTCCTGGTTTTGAGTTTTTATTACCTCTCTTTCCAGTTTTAACGTGGCAATTTCATTCTGTGACATATGGCTTTCAGACAACAGTTTTTTGTTGTTGTTGTTTTGTTTTTGCTTTTTCATGACTATCTGAAACCTAAGTAAAACAAAGGAGACTTTTGGCTAGTACTCAGAAGTACTCAAATTGACACTGTTGCAGAAACTGCAGAAACTGTGGCAGTGGAAGGAGACAAAAGGCACTCGGAGATGCGGAATAACAAGGTTTATTCAGCACCGTTGCAGGCTCAGAGTCACCTCCAGAGTCTGAGCACCAGGTCTTTGTTGTCAGCAACTTTTATACAATACAGGGTTTTGTAAGCGTCCCCAGACTTCCCCCTTCCCTAGGCAGGCTTAGTTTGTGTTTATATATACTCCTTCGCTTTGTTTGGGATTATAGTGATATGCAGATAGATGTTCTGTAACAGACATCTCCAGATGTTATCTTGCACTGTAAATCATTCAGGGGTACCTGTTCATGAAGCTTCTGTTTAATTTCTAGTGAGCTTATAAACCTGTTTCTAAACCACAGGTTCTCTTTGTGTTAGTAACTAAATTATCTGTCCTAATGGAACAGAGTTATGACAGTGTGGAAAAAAGACTAGTTTTCAACTCTAATTTTACAGAATAGTTTCAAAATTTCTTTCCTACACTATTCACTAGTTGCTGTTGGTTAAAGCTTACTGTTGCCTTACACTTTTTCCCCCTTCGGGGGGTGGGGCACACCTGTAGCACATGGAAGTTCTTGGACCAGGGGTCAAGTCTTCCCTGCATCTGTGACCTATGCCACAGCTATGGCAACCCCAGATCCTTAAGTACTGCACTAGGCCAGGGATCAAACCAGGCCACTACAGAGACAATGCCAGATCCATAACCTGCTGGGCCACAGCAGGAACTGCCTGCCCTACACTTTTTAGGTTTTTCCTTTTGCAACACTTTCAATTTACTTTGTTGATTATTATCTACTTAAGAAATCATTTTAGACCCTTTTTGGAACAAGACGGGATTCACATTAATTAATTTAAAAATAAAGAGTAATATGTTCTCTCAGCATAGACACTGAGCTAACTTTAGGTAGGAGAATGATGTTGAATAAATTAATCAATAATCGCTTCCCATTTTACTTTTTATTCTATCCACACACATGTTAAGAAAACTGCAAAAGTATTTTAAAAATTTTTCTGTCTTGAGAATAATGGCCATTTCACATGTCTGTGGGTGGGAATGTAAAATAATATAATCTTCTTTGAGAAAAATTCAGAAGTATGGATCGAGGGGTTCCTGCTGTGACACCATGCGTTAAGGATCTGGGTTTTCTCTGTGGCGTTGTCAGTTTGATCCCTGGCCTAAGAACTTCCATATGCCATGAGTGCAGCCAAAAAAGGAAAAAACAAATAAATAAACAAACAAAAAGAAATGTGCATTGAAGATTTAAAAAATATATATTTCTTATATTTTAACCAAATGATATAAGATTAAATAGTTTACTCAAATAAATAATCAGAAATAAAGACATGAATTTATAGAAAAGGTATTCCTTTGTAGCATTAAATATAATACAGAAAAATGAAAAAGAACCAAAATGCAATATGTTAGATAAGTAATGAGGTTTTCATAAGGTGGACTTCAGTGTGGTCATGAAAACTATTGCTTGGAAAAAAAAGTGTTAAATTGTTACAAGTTTTCACTGTGAAGAACTTGCTGTATTATTTCTAAGATTCCATATTCCAGAATACTAATAATGTTTTCTCCCGTATGAAATCCTGGAAGGTAAGTTAGCAATTATAAAACTTTTCTTTTATATCTGCATCATGAAAGTAAATAAAAATAGTTCAAATATGTCTTTCAATATTAAAATCAAGATGTTTGGTACCTCATACTGCAGAGCTCTTGTTGCCACTCCACTTGATGTTCTAACTGATTTCACTTCTTGTGTTTCTGAGAGCTCCTTTTGTAACTCACTGATCTTACTTTCCAATTTTTTCAGTTTTCCTTTAAAGAGTTCACAGTGGCTTTTTTTAAGTTCTAGTAATCTGTCTTCCAAAAGCAGTGAATTCTGATTTTTCAATAAGCTCACAGAATCTGCATTCGGAAGAAAAGAAAAAGAGAAAAAAAGACATGAATAAGTTTTGTAGATCAGGGGCCATGCACTTTGCCCATTCACTCATCTATACCTTGAACAAATACGTATTGAACACCTAATGTGGAAAGCATGATACTAAGCTAAGCAGATAAAACAGACAAGCCTGCTGGCTCTTGTCGAGCTTCAAGTCTAGTAGAAGAGAAAGACAAATAATGATCGATTCAGATAGGTACTATAAAACAAGAGAGTTCTAGGGTCACAGAAGAGAACCTGATGTAGAAGGGGTCAGGGAAGATTTCCCCAAGGAAGAGATGCTACACTGAGAGACCAAGGCTGAGCAGGAAGCACTGAATAAAGGAGGACGAAGAGCCCCGTAGACAGTCTGCGGCACGTGCCCACGTGCTCCTGCGATCCGATTCTAGCCAAGACAGAGGAACAGGTACCAGTTTACCTCCCACCTGAAGTAAGCCAAAGCAAAACAAACAGAACACACTAAGAATGACATTTAAGACAAAGGGCTTCCGGCAATGAAGGACAATGATCCCTGAAAACACAGGAGTTTAGCCTAAAGAATACCCCGGCTCACTGCCTTGAGAGAATTTCCAGGTCAGTTCCACTGCCCTGAAATCTGTCTGTGCTCCCTCTACCCAAGTCATCCCCCTCTCCATGAGTCCCTGGCAGCCACTACCCTTTTTAGTGCAAGGTGGTCTTTTTCTACTTCACTTCAGGATGTTGGCTCTTAGAACTCGGCCACCATGCCTAGAGTCCCAGCAGTCACATGGAGAGCCGCCTGTGGGCATTTAGTCCACACTTCCATACAGCTGACAGCCAGAGTCACCCCTCCAGACCTGAGACTAAGAAGTCTTCAGAGGACTCAGGACCCAGCCTTTGGTTCCTCTCAGCTGAAGCCCCAGGTAACCGTGGAGCCGAGACCAGCCAGCCCCACTCTGCCCTTTATGAATTCTGTCCAACAGAATCCATAAGCATTATAAATGGCTGTTGTTTGTGCCACTGCTGAACACATGTCTGACTGGAGACAATTTTCATTTTGACTAGGTGTCAGTCACTGAGGTCTACACGTCTGATAATTGGATAAAATTTCTGCACAGCAGCTTCCTAGTCTGTGTATTTCAATTGTGTTTCTCTTTCATTATCCAAACTTTTCTAGTACCAAGTGCCACTGGACATGTTTGTACCGCAGGGCAATCTCTGTGCACTGCATTTTTATGTCATGACCAGTAAGAGTCTCCCTGGGTCCCATTTTTGCAAAGGCAGGGGGAGGGCCAGCTGTAGCATGGAAATGACTGAGAACCCCATAAGTGTATTTCACTAAATCCAAGCTAAATGTGTTTCCAAATTCATTTTCATTTTAGTCAGATTCCAAAATTGCCCACCACCAGCCATGACAAAGAGAAGAGTTATAGAATGGAATAGAAAGAAACATTGATCTTAACCAAGTGGGATAAAAATATCCTAGATTTGCAGAGTTCCCATGGTGGTGCAGCAGAAACAAATTTGACTAGTGTCCATGAGGATTCCAATTCAATTCCTGGCCTAGCTCAGTGGGTCAGGGATCCGGCATTGCCATGACCTGTGGTGTAGGTCACAGACACTGCTTGAATCCAAAACTGCTGTGGCTGTGGCCTAGGCCAGCAGCTCTGATCTGATTCAACCTGGCAACTTCTATATGCTGAGGATGCGGCCATAAAAAAGCAAAAAAAAAAAAAAAATCTTAGATTTGCAAATTTTGCAAAAATATATGATCATGTGAACATATTGCTGTGCCCCTTCCCCGGACATTCATTGGAAGAGGGATGTGCAAGCAAGGAGCCCTGAAGCTAAATTTCATTAGGCTTTCAGTAGATCCACCATGCCAGCAAAGAAATATCATTCAAAACCTATAGAGACAAACCACTCATAAGAAGCAGCTCTTGACTCTTAATCCTGCCTCGATTCATACAAGCTCTTTTACAAGGCTGTTCCCAGAATCTTCTCTCCTTTGGCCCAGGGTGCCTTCACTCCAGGCTGCCTGTCATTTTTTTTTTTTGTCTTTTTGCCTTTTATGTAGAGCCGCACCTGCGGCATATGGAGGTTCCCAGGCTAGGGGTCTAACAGGAGCTGTAGCTGCTGGCCTTCGCCAACGCGGGATCCGAGCCGCGTCTGTGACCTACACTACAGCTCACGGCAACGCCGGATCCTTAACCCACTGAGAAAGGCCAGGGATCGAACCTGCAACCTCAAGGTTCCTAGTCGGATTCGTTAACCACTGAGCCACAAAGGGAACTCCTGGGCTTCCTGTCTTTGATTTTGACACCAACACTCGGAAAGGAGACTACAGCTGGTCTTTGGATACCAAAAAGATTTGCCTGTGTTTCAAAAGAAATGCCAACTCAGCCTTCCTTGGAAAAGCAAACAGCTAAGTGAGGTATCTTCCTCAGTGAAGGAGAGCAGACTTCTTACTGTGGTTTTCATGTCTGGCTGAACGAGGGTAAGTTGGGCAATGGAGACTGAGAGAAGGAGGTTGTAGAGCCGAGCCAGAATTGTTCCTGGGGTAGCATAGACCAGGTTTATTGGCTCAGCAGATGTGACAGGTGAAAGAGAGAGTTTCTCTGTCAACTCACAGGGCTCTAGTACCTGAGTAAGTGGTGATGTCATTCATCTAAAGAGGGAATCCATTAAAAGAGAAGCTTTTACTCATTCAGGTTTACCTGTGTCAACATGGAGGCAACCATAAGGCACAGAAGTGGAAATGTCCTGTAGGCAGTGGTACATAGGGGTTGGTCTTGGAGAATTCTGTGAGGCATTGGCATTTTGAAAGCTGAAGCCATAGGCTTCACTCAACAAGCGTGTAGGAGTTCCCGTTGTGGCTCAGCAGTAATGAACCCAACCAGTATCTATGACGATGAGGGTTCAATCCTTGGCCTCGCTCCATGGGTTATGGATCCGGTGTTGCCATGCGCTGTGGTGTAGGTGCAGACACAGCTCAGATCTGGGGTTGCTGTGGCTGTGGTGTAGGCTGGCAGCTGGCGCTCTGATTTGACCCTCAGCCTAGGAACTTCCATATGTCGCGGGTTTGGCCCAAAAAGGCTAAATAAATAAATAAAAATAAGCATGTAGAACAGTAGATCTTCGCTTTAGAGAGTGGTGGATCCTACTGGAAATCTAATAAAAGATTATGGGCCCCTTACTTTGACCCCATTCCTTCCCCAAATTACCCCGTGCATATGTGCATAAATTTCTGCCTACACTAAAGCCTTTGCTTATAGAGTTGCCAGTACCTAGGTGTCTGTACAAGTCTGAGGACATTTAATAAAGTGCCCCCCGTGCCCTTATCCCACCCCGCAATGTAACTCTTCACAACCCACACAGCACTAATCCTACCCAACAGGAGACCAGGGCTTTGAAAGAAGGTCATGATTTCTCTACATCGTTTCCTTCCTAATGCAAACCCGTTGATGGGGTTCCCATCTCTTAAACAGCATTCTGACCACTGATCCTGAGCAATTTCATTGTCACAAGCCTAGCCCTCGGTTGGAACGCCTAGGGTCTGAACCGGTAAGGAAATCCTATGCCTGTGCTTTCGCATGGATTGTGAGCCTGCAGGACTCACGGGCTCTGCTTTGTAATGTCTTACGTGAAATCTCACCAACTCTGGACCATGCTGCATGCCTGCAGGTTTGCAATAACTTTGAGAGAAGAAAAATCTTAAGACTGTATACAGTGTTTCTAGGTCTCAGACGATATTAAATGCTTGGCGGTGAGATCCTTGATAGACCTGGGACAAGAGAACAGAGTTGTCCGTAATGAAACCAGCTTTTGCTTTTACTACATCCAAGGTTTGCAGCTGCTCCAGGCAGCAGTTTTGCTCCTGTAGATAATAATGTGCTAAGCAACAGGCCCACCTACAGGAGGCTGAGAAAAATGCAACAGTAGGAATTTAAGGCCACAAAGGAGTATGCATCTGTTAGCTTTTCTACTCTGATCCTCTCTGCCCTATTCCTTTTGAGAAAAGTACTCGTTCCCCATGTGCTCAAATCAGCAGGATCCTTGAAGCCCACGCCTCAGCTCACAATCACATGTTCCACCTTGTAAGTTGACCGACTCATCCTGGGCAAACCCATGCTTTCTGCTTTCAAAATGAAGATCCCACATTCCAGGGAGACCCTCAGACCCAGACTAGCCGAGGTGGTCACTTTTCACGCTTGCCACTGCTGTTTCTCAGGGACCCACGGACTTCCCTCCAGGACAAGTGGGTATCAGTGGTTTCCCATACCTCACCTTCCCTGCTGAGTGACAGCTGTGTGGCCTTATCCTGCTCCCGGCAGGCTTACCAAACAATGGCAAAACTTATCCTTAAGGGCCCCCCATTCGAAGTCTAGTCATTATAAATGATCGTATGTTTTCCTTTGCTGTGCAAACCTTGTCAGTTTGACTAGGTCCCATTGGTTTATTTTTGTTTTTATTGCTGTCGCCTGGGGAGACTGACCTAAGAAAACATTTGTAAGCTTGATGTCAGAGAATGTTTTGCCTATGTTCTCTTCTAGGAGTTTGATGGCGTCTTGTCTTATGTTTAAGTCTTTAAGCCATTTTTAGTTTATTTTTGTACATGGTATGAGGTTGTGTTCCAGTTTCATTGATTAACATATAGCTGTCCAGTTTTCCCAGCACCACTTATTGAAAAGACTGTCTTTTTCCCATTTTATGTTCTTGCCTTCTTTGTTGAAGATTAATTGACCGTAGGTGTCTGGGTTTATTTTTGGGTTGTCTATTCTGTTCCATTGGTCTGTATGTCTGTTTTGGTACCAATACCACACTGTCTTGATTACTGTGCATTGTAATATTGCCTGAAGTCTGAGAGAGTTATGCCTCCTGCTTAGTTTTTGTTTCTCACCTCATTAATAAGTCCACAAATAACAAATGCTGGAGAAGGTGTGGAGAAAAGGGAACCCTTCTGCACTGTGGGTGGGAATGTAAATTGGTACAACCACTATGAAAAACAGTATGGAGGTACCTCAGGAAACTAATTATAGAACTATCATGTGACCTAGCAATCCCACTCGTGGGCATATATCTGAAAAAAAATTTCCTTGAAAAAGACACACGCATGCATTATAAACGTTTGAAGAGTTCTCTTCATCCATTTCATCACATGTGTGAATTTTAAAAATGTAAAGTCAACTCCTGGACTACTGAACTACATTTGCCAATGCTTTCACTCTGGCACATTTTGGTTGAGGTGTCAATAAAGTATACTTTTTAAAATCTATCCTAGGGAGTTCCCTTCGTGGCTCAGTGGTTAACGAATCCGACTAGGAACCATGAGGTTGCGGGTTCGATCCCTGGCCTTGCTCAGTGGGTTAAGGATCTGGTGTTGCCGTGAGCTGTGGTGTAGGTTGCAGACGCGGCTCGGATCCCGCATTGCTGTGGCTGTGGCAAAGGCTGGCGGCTGCAGCTCCTGTTAGACCCCTAGCCTGGGAACCTCCGTATGCCACGGGTGCGGCTCTACATAAAGGCAAAAAGACAAAAAAAAAAAAAAATCTATCCTAAAATCAACCACCTCTTTGTCATGACAATCAGTGTTTTGAGACTCATTAGACTTTGAGGTTGCATTTCCATTAGTAGTCCAAACTGTAATAGACTCACACCTAGATTCTACTTATGCCAGGAAGTTCAGTCTTTTGCCGGAATCTGTCAAAAAACCCTCTGAGAGTCCCCTAGAGATGCCTCCATCACCCAGTCCTTCCGGAAGGGCAGCAGTCGGCCAGCAGTCTCCCGGGCACCGCCTGTCCCTGAGGCCCCATTCATATCGCAATCTCCTTTTCTCCTGTTCCCCTGGTCTACCCACCCACCCTCCCCCTGAGTGTGAGCACAGATCCCTTCCTTAATTCCACAGCGGTCCTAGAGACCTGGTTTACATTTGACAAGAAACCAAGAGGAAGCATAAGCAGAGCAGCATAACCGTTCCTGCTAAGGTCCACTCTCAGTTCAGCGGGGACCTCGCGTTGTGCACGGGAGCACGGTAGGGAGACCTACCGTCAGACGGGTCTGAAGTCCACCTTTTAGCAGGTGTGTGCTATTGAGAAACCCAGCTAAGATCACCAAGCCCATTTTCTCATCTCTAAAGAGAGGGTGTCATGAAAACTTGTACATAAATGTTCATAGCATCATTATTCATAATAGCCAAAGAGGAGAAACAACATGTGTTCATCAACAGATGAATGGGTAGACAAAAGGTGGTATATTTATGCAATGGAATATTATTTGGAACAAAAAGTTGGGAAGTACTGATTCATGCTACAACATTGGTGAATCTCAAAAAAACAATATGCTAGTGAAAGAAGCCAGCCACCGGGGACCATAGCTTACAGGATTCTGTTTAAATGAAATGTCTGGAATGGGACATAAGAATGTAGGTTAGTGGTTGCCTAGAGCGAGGGAGTGGAAAGGAGTAGGAAGAAAAAGCAAATTGACTGCTGAGTTCCCTGGAGGCCTAGTGGTTAAGGATTTGGCATTGTCACTGCTGTGGCTCAAGTTCTATCCCTGGTCCCAGAAATTCCACATGCCACAGGCGTGGCCAAAAACAAAAACAAAAAAAGAAGAATGAGAGTGACTACTAATGGGTACAAACCTTCACTGTCAAATAATAAAAATGTTCTAAAATTAAATTATGATGATGATTACACAACTCTAAATATACTTAGAAAACCAATGAATTGTGCACTCTTTTTAAAAAAGTATAAACTAGTAAATTTTATGATATGTAATTTGTACATCAATAAAGCTATTTTAAAAAAATAATAGAACTGGAGTTTCCTTTATGGCTCAGCAGGTTAAGAACCCCATGTTTTCTACGTGAGGTGCAGGTGTGACCCCTGGCCTCACTCAGCGAGTTAAGGATCTAGAATTGCCACAAGCTGCAGCATAGGAAACAGATGCAGCGCGGATCCAGTGCTGTCGTGGCTATGGCGTAGGCCAGCAGCTACAGCTCTGATTCCACTCCTAGCCTGGGAACTTCCACATGCCCCAAATGCGGCCATAAAGAGAAAAGAAATTAATAATAATAGAAGCTACCACATAAGCTTATTGTAAGTATTAAATTAGATAGTGCATGTAAAGTGCTTAGCACAGTGCCTGGCGCATATTAAGTGCTCAGTAAATGTTAGCAGTTATGATTGGCACACAGCAGTCCAACTCAAGTCATTTTAGGGAATCATTCTTAAATAAGAGTGCAAAGTAACATCAACACCTGTGGGTAGGTTGACTGCAACAAGCTTGCCAAGTTTCTTTTTTTTTTTTTTAGCATTCATAATGGATTTTATTTCAGTTATAGGTGTACATAAATCATCACAAGTCAATTTGATAGATTTTGTATCCCAAACCCACAGTGCGTCCCCCCACCCCCCAGATTGTCTTATTTGAAAAACCAAGGTTTTCCAAAGTCTGTGAGTCATTCTCTGTTCTGCAAAATTCATTGTGTCTTTTTAGTTTCCACATGTAAGCGGTAGCATTGGGTGTTGCTGTCTAATTGTCTGACTGGTTTCACTTCACACGATAATTTCTAGGTCCATCCATGTTGCTATAAATGTTGGTCATTCATTCCTTTTAATGGCTGAGTAATATTCCATTGTGTGTATATACTATATCTTCCCTATCCACACCTCTGTCGATGGACATTTAGGTTGTTTCCATGACCTGGCTATTGCATATAGTGCTTCAATGAACACTGGAGTACACGTGTCTTTTCGAGTCATGAATTTCTCTGGATAGATGCCCAGGAGTGGGATTGCTGGATCAAATGGTAATTCTATTTTGAGTTTTTTGAGGAATCTCCATACTGTTTTCCACAGTGGTTGCACCAATTTGCATTCCCACCAACAGTGTAATAGGGATCCTTTTTCTCCACACCCTCTCCAGCACTTATTGTTGGCAGATTTTTTGATGATGGCCATTCTGGCCGGTATATGGCTACTCTGGCTTTCTTTTGATACCCGTTTGCATGGAATATTTTCTTTCATCCTCTCACTTTCATTTTGTATGTGTCTCTAGAAGTGAAGTGGGTCTCTTGAAGACAGCATATATATGGATCTTGTTTTTGTATCCATTTGGCTAGTCTATGTCTTTTGGTTGGGGCATTCAGTCCATTAACATTTCAGGTAATTACTGATATATATGTTCTTATTGCCATTGTATTAACTGTTTGGGGTTTTTGTTGCTCTTTTTTTTTTTT
>PVHT020000014.1:0-37875 GCA_004024745.2 Catagonus wagneri
CTGAAGTTTTGATATAGGAGTCTATATACAAATGAGATTGTTTTAAGTTGTTGGTTTCTTAATTGCATGTGCGTCTCCAGAGACCTGCATTTGTGCTCTCTTCTCACGATTTCTGATTTTGGTAGCATAACTGTACATGGATGATTTAGTATCTTTACTGTATATATGCCTTTCCTGGTGAGTCTTGTCATTTGTGGTGTTTTTATTTCTGGTTGTGGCCTTTTCTTTTCTGCCTAGAGAAGTTCCTTTAAGATTTGTTGTAAAGCTGGTTTAGTGTTACAGAAATCTCTTAGTTTTTGTTTATCTGTGAAGGTTTTGATCTGCCCTTCAAATCTGAATGAGAGCCTTGCAGGGTAAAGCAATCTTGGTTGGAAGTTTTTCCCTTTCATCACATTAAGTATATCATGCCACTCCCTTCTGGCCTGCAGAATTTCAGCTGAAAAATCTGCTGACAACCATATTGGGGTTCCCTTGTATGTCATTTGTTTCTTTCCCCTAGCTGCTTTCAAAATTTTCTCTTTGTCTTTAATTTTGGTCCTTTTGATTAATATGTGTCTCGGAGTGTTCCTCCTTGGGTTTATTTTATATGGTACTCATTGTGCTTCCTGGATTTGAGTGAGTGGTTCCTTTCCCATATTAGGGAAGTTTTCAGCTATTATCTCTTCAAATATTTTTTCTGTCCCGCTCTCTCTCTCTCTCTTCTCCCTCTGGCACCCCTATAATACGGATGTTGGTGCACTTAACATTATCCCAGAGTTCTCTGAGACTCAGCTCATTTCCTTTCAATCTTTTGTCTCTTTTCTCTTCTGCATTAGTGATTTCCATTAATCTGTCCTCCACCTCACTGATTCGTTCTTCTGCCTCCTGTATTCTATTGTTGGCTGCTTCTAATGAATTTTTTATTTCAGTTATTCTATTTTGCATCTCTTCTTGTTTAATTTTTACAGCTTGTATTTCTCTGCTCAGTGTTTCCTGTAAATGATCAATCTTTGCCTCCAGTATATTTACAGTGTCTTGCATCATCTTCAGCATCAACAGTCTGAAGTCTCTTTCTGGGAGGCTGATAATCTCCTCATCACTGAGCTGTTTTTCTGGGCTTTTCTCTTTCTCCCTTATCTGAGTTAGTGTTTTCTGTCTTTTCATTTTTATAGGTTTTTGGTGTGGTGACCTTTTTGCCAACAACAGAGTTGTAGCCTCTCAGTTCTGGCGTTTGCCTCCCCTGTGGCTAAAGCTGGTATGGAGGGGGCTTGCTGTAGGCTTCCTGAAGGGAGGGACTGATGCCTGCCCACTGGTAGGTGGGGTTGGTTCTTATCCCTCTGGCAGGTGGGGTTTTGTCTCTGGATGAGATTAGAGGCTGGCTGATGCCTGAGGGGTCTTTAGGCAGCCTGTTTGCTGATGGGTGGGGCTGTGATCCCACCTGGATTATTGTTTGGCCTGGGGCTTCTCAGCACTGATGGGAGGGACCAGATTTTCCCAAAAATGGCTCCCTCCAGAGAAATGCAGGCTGTTGAGTGTTCCCGAGAGCTTCGCCTCCAATGCCTTTCCCCCACAACAAGGCACAGCCACCCTTGTTTTCCCAGGAGATCCTCCAAGAATTGCAGTCAGGTTCCACCCGGATTCCTATGGAGACTGCTTTGCCCTAGGACCCAGTGCACGTGAAAGTCTGTGTGTGCCTTTCAAGGATGGGGTCTCTGTTTCCCCTAGTCTGTGGAGCTCCTGCACACAAGCCCCGCTGGCCTTCAATGCCAGATGCTCCGGGGGCTCTTTCTCCCTGTGCCCGATCCCCAGGCATGGGGTTTTGACGTGGGGCTCAGAACTCTCAGTCCTGTAGCTGAGTCTCTGTGATGCCGTTACTTTCCAATCTGTGGGGCTTCCTACCCAGGAGGTATGGGGTTGCTTCTATCGCGTAATCACCCCTCCTACCTCTTGATGTGGTATCCTCTTTGTCTTCTGGAGTAGAATATCTTTTTTGGAAGTTTACAGTCCATTTGGTTGAAGGTTGCTCGGCATTTGGTTGTAGTTTTGTTGTTTTTTGGGAGAGAAGTTGAGCTCCAGTCCTTCTATTCCGCCATCTTAATCCAATCCTTGCCAAGTTTCTTTTTGGGTTTTTTTCCCTTTTTGTTTGTCTTTTTGCCTTATCTAGAGCCGCACCTGCGGCATATGGAGGTTCCCAGGCTAGGGGTCTAACAGGAGCTGTAGCTGCAAGCCTACAACACAGCCACAGCAACGCGGGATCCGAGCCGCGTCCTCAACCTACACCACAGCTCACAGCAATGCCAGATCCTTAACCCAATGAGCAAGGCCAGGGATCGAATCCACAACCTCATGGTTCTTAGTTGGATTCGTTAACCACTGAGCCATGACGGGAACTCCCTTTTTGGGTTTTTTGATTTGTTTTTACTAACCACCTCTTCCCCCAGATAAGATAAAGGTCATGGCCTTATTAGGTGTTCCCCTTATCCATCACGGGGTGCTCTCATCAGCACCTGTAAACAACAGTTTTAAAAAAAAGAGAGTCCCATCATGGTAACCAACCCGGCTAGAATCCATGAGGACATGGGTTCAATCCCTGACCTCACTCCGTGGGTTAGAATCCAGCATCACTGTTAGCTGTGGTGTAGGCCAGCAGCTACAACTCCGATTTGACACCTAGCCTGGGAACTTCCATATACCGCGGGTGCAGCCCTAAAAAAGACAAAAATGAAATAAAATAAAACTTTAAAAAGAGGGAAAGGAGGGAGTTCCTGTCGTGGCTCAGCGGTTAACGAACCAAGCTAGCATCCATGAGGACACTGGTTCGATCCTTGGCCTCGCTCAGTGGGTTCAGGATCCGGTATGGCCATGAGCTATGGTGTAGGTCGCAGATGTGGCTTGGATCCTGCGCTGCTGTGGCTGTGGTTGTGGTGTAGGCCAGCGGCTACAGCTCCAATTCAACCCCTAGCCTGGGAACCTCCATATGCTGTGGGTACAGCCCTGCAAAAGACTCCCCCCAAAAAATAATAAAATTAAAATAAAAAGAGGGAAAGGAAAGAATGAAAGGGAGGAAGAAAAGAGGGAAAGTGAAAGAATGGAAGGAGAGAAGGAAGGTAGGAGGGAGAAAGGGATGAACAGAGAGATCTCCAAAGAACTGTGATAAAACTACAGGAGAATAAAAGTTAACAGTATGCAGGCCAAAAACAAATCAAAAAAGTTCTCCCAAAGGGATATGATCTTGGAGTTCTCTTGTGGTACAGTGGGTTAAGAGTCTGGCATTGTTACTCGAGCTGCCTAGACCACCAGTGTGGCGCAGGTTCAGTCCCTGGTCCAGGAATTTCTGCATGCCATGGGTGCAGCTGGAAGAGAGAGAGAGAGAGAGGAGTTCCCGCCATGGCGCAGTGGTTAACAAATCCGACTAGGAACCATCAGGTTGCAGGTTCAATCCCTGGCCTTGCTCAGTGGGTTAAGGATCCAGCGTTGCCGTGAGCTGTGGCGTAGGTTGCAGATGCGGCTCAGATCCCGCGTGGCTGTGGCGAAGGCCGGCGGCTACAGTTCCTGTTAGACCCCTAGCCTGGGAACCTCCATATGCCGCAGGTGCGGCCCAAATAAGGCAAAAAGACAAAAAAAAGGAAAGAAAAATAGGATCTTACAAAGATACAACCTTAATAAAAATATACACAAAGTAGATTTGACCAAACCAAATATGTTTCTTCCCCCTCTAAATTTTCCGAGCACTACCAAGGATTACTTACATAAATTCTGGGCTAAGGAGTTCCCATTACGGCTCAGCGGTAACAACACTGACTAGCACCCATGAGACCAGGTTAGATCCCTGGTCTCACTTAGTGGGTTAAAGGATCTGGCTTTGTAGTGAGCTATGATATAAGTCAGCCGCTACAGCTCTGATCTGACCCCTAGCCTGGGAACTTCCATATGGCATGAGTGTGGCCATCAAAAGTAAAAATAAATAAATAAAATTAAAAATAATTTTTTAAAATTCTGGGTTCATATCTATGAAGTACCTAGGGATACTTATTTGTTGACTCTGAGGATGGGAAACTCCCCACTAAATAAATGCACAGGTACAGAGCTCCCTGGTGACTCAGTGGCTTAAGGATTCCACATTGCCACTGCCACGGCTCTGGTTCAGTCCCTGACCCAGGAACTTCTGCATGCCACAGATGGGGCAATAAACAAACAAACAAGCAAATAACACACAAGCGCACACACAAACGCCCTGCAAATCAGGGTGGCTGTGAAGAGAGTGAATTTCAGATTTTTCCATGTTGAGAAGGAGAATGTGACCAACATCTCACTCCAGTCCTGATGTGATTCTCTCTCTCTCTCTTCTTTTTTTTTTTAGGGCCACCCCTGTGGCTTATGGAAGCTCACCGGCTAGGGGTCCAGTTGGAGCTGCAGCTGCTAGCCGCAGCCACATCAGATCTGATGCACATCTGTGACTTAGGCCACAGCTCGTGGCAACGCTGGATCCTTAACCCACTGAGGGAGGCCAGGTATCAAACCCATATCCTCACAGACATTGTCAGGTTCTTAACCCTCTGAGCCACACGGGAACTCCCCAGCTTAATTCTATCCAAGTCCTAACATGTGCCTGACAAGTTGTGCTGACCTCAGTTTTCCCAGATTCCAGTTTTCCCTCCATTCCCTGGGGTCCCCATCTCTGTTCCTCCTGCACCCTGGTGCCTGTGGGAATAGTGGGAGAGGGTGGAGGGGCCTGTGTGCTTCCACTTCTGGGATTACAAACCGTTCCCTTGTTAGCGATTCCTAGATTGACTCCCCGAGGGCCGAGGCAAGTTTTCTCCACAGAGGGCTGGCATCTTTACAATATTTTGTTTGTCCCACATAAATAGCGCTCCAGGGATCTTCCCCAGCTCTCAGAGGCTGGGGCAAGAGCAAGAAAAAATAAGCTTGTGTGTTGCATTTGCTGTGTAACTTGCCTAGGTTGAAGGTATTTTATAGCTGTGGTTATATCACCTACAATAAACTGACTTTTTTTTTTTGTCTTTTTGCCTTTATGTAGAGCCGCACCCGCGGCATATGGAGGTTCCCAGGCTAGGGGTCTAACAGGAGCTGTAGCCACTGGCCTTCGCCACAGTCACAGCAACGCGGGATCCGAGCCGCATCTGTGACCTACACTGCAGCTCACGGCAATGCCGGATCCTTAACCCACTGAGCGAGGCCAGGGATCGAACCCGCAACCTCATGGTTCTTAGTCGGATTCGTTAACCACTGAGCCACGACGGGAACTCCGAGCAGGGGTAATGTTAAATCAGTGTTTTCTCATCTCTGAAGTTAACAGAAAGCAATAAATGCTTTATTTTATTTTATTTTTTTAAGTGTACACCAATCATCACACCCCAATTTTATAGCCTTTCCATCCCAAACCCTCAGTGCATCCCCCACCCCACCCCCAACCTGTCTCATTTGGAAACCATAGGTTTTTCAAAGTCTGTGAGTCAGTATCTGTGGCTCACAACAGAATAAATGCTTTCTAAAGCCCTTGTAACCCAACAATCCCCCAACCACTGGAAGTGTGCAGAAGTTGAATTTACTATGCTGTCTTCTGGTGCAGTTGTCTTATAGAGGTGGGGAGAAAACAGGGACCTGCAAGGATAAGGCAGACATTCTCTGGGCCCATCATCCAAAGAGAAGTTGGGGAACCTCAGAAAAGAAACTTCTTTGTTTTTCTGGGCACTATCAGTCTCTTGGTTTGAATGTCAAGGAATTGAATTATATGCTGAGAGTATTTCTACTAAAAGGTGATCTTCTGAAAGGAGGGCGAGGTGGAAAGTAGACAGGGTACCACAGAGTTCATCCTGTTTGATTCCATTTATATGAAGGACAAGAACCAGTTAAACGAGCAGGTGGTGACAGTGGTCAGAGTAGCATTTATCTTGGGGGCAGCTATTGCCTGGGAAGGGGCAGAAGTTATGCTGGAAATGTTCTATAGCTTGAGCTTGTTGGGAATTTTACAAGTATGTGCATATGTAAATATTCATCAGGCTTTAAACTTTCAACATTGAGGTTGGTGGGCTTACTGAAGGTTATAGCTCAATACAAATAAAAATGCTAAAAATGGATGCCAGTAGATTGAAGATGATTCAACTCTACTTTGAAAACTAAGTTATATCGATGCATGTAACACTTCCTGCTATAGAGTTTCCCTCTGTGAGCCTCTAGAAAAAAAGACATTACCACTTGGCTTGTATATCACAGCGGGGTGGTTCGTGGTCCACGGCTGGGGCAGTGATAAGAGCCCAGCGGAGCAGAGACTGTAGTGATTTTAAGAGATTCCCTGGGAATCCAGAAGCTGCAAAATTTAACTGCCCTTCCCTCCATGACCCGCTGAGGCGGAACTGGGCTCACTTTTGGTGACAGAGGTTTTGTTTTTGTTTTTTGTAGCCCCTGTTATACTTCTGTCGTCGTCGTGATCCAAGATCCTAACCACAGCCTGAGAACCCAGATGACTGTGGTGTTGCCAGACAGACACGCTGAACGGCGGAGACAATCAGATCACACACGAGCACCCAGCCATGTGATGGAAAAGGTCTCCGCTAGTCAACCAGAGAGAACAGTATTTGTCCAGCTAGCGGTGTGACTAGTGGTTAGCACAGAATCCAGCCCGTACAGACCAGCAGAGACCATGTGTTGGGTCCGCCGGTGAAGGAACCCTCAGCTAGAGGGATAATCAACACTTTTGTAGGTAAGACTAGTCACGTGGGCTTGCTACTTGCCCCAGTCTTTCTTCTTCTTATTTGTCTTTTTAGGGCCGCACCCATGGCATATGGAAGTTCCCAGACTAGGGGTCAAATAGAGCTGTAGCCACCAGCCTACACCACCACAGCCACAGCAACGCGGGATCCGAGCCGCGTCTGCGACCTACACCACAGCTCACGGCAACGCCGGATCCTTAACCCACTGAGCGAGGCCAGGGATCGAACTCGAGTCCTCATGGATGCTGGCCGGGTTCGTGAACCACTGAGCCACAACAGGAACTCCTTACCCCGGCCTTGAACCACTAGCCTTAATAGGTATTTCTAATCCCATTCTGTTTACAGTATGTGTCAGCTCCATTTTTTTCCATTTGTGAGGCACTCCTAGTGCATTTTCACAAGCCTAACACAGCCTGTAACACAGTGAAACTTGGACTCAATGAGCCCGTGTGTGTTTGTTCATGGTGGGCGGCTCGTTCTTTCTGTAGCAGCTGGGACTCTGGCAGCCAGTCCCTCCAAACCGAGCAGCCTGGCAGGATGGAGCGTGGGCATGGCAGCCCCACTGGAGACGTGTCGAGTGGGAGGAGGGGCGGCGGCTCCCCCAGGAGTGTGGGATTCTGTGCCCTGGAAGCTGGGGTTCTGAGCAGACATCACGGCTGTCTCTTCGATGACAGTAAGGGGAAGGTTTTGAAATAACTCAAGATCGTCACTCTCCTCCTATTACACCTCCCACTCCTTCCTGCCAGGTCTAGGAGGGGTCCACTGAGTGACAGGAAGGGGACGAGCCATGCCTTGTACACTCCTGGCCTCGATCCGGTGGGTAGAGGGGTTTGGTGACAAGGCTGGCTCACCGGGACAGGGGAGCGCTGGGGAGCCGTGCAGACGCTGCCGGGCACCGCAAAGAGAGACACCTGCACACAGACCAGGCCTTCAGGAAAGTTAAAGTCCCTGTCCTCTGGTTAAAGGAATTGTATTAACTCTTTTCTTTCAGGTGGGATTTCAGTTTCTCTGAAATTTCATGGGACCGGCCTAAAGTCCCAAAGGCACCATTTTTGTTTTCTAGCGAGTCAGATAAAGAAGATGGGGCTCCAAAGATTGCGTGATACATCAGAGGCGCTCATTTATTAAACTGACCTAAGTATTCAAGGCTCGTTCCTCCCAAACAGAAACTAGCCCCAAACTCTTTGGAGAAAACACCAGTATATGAGTCTGGCAGCATGGCTAACACCAAAGGGAGATCCTCCATGGGGAACAAGCTATCATACTGGGCTTAAAAATCTTTGCAGTTTCAGTTCCTGTTGTGGTACAACAGGATTGTTGGCGTCTTGGGAGCCCTGAGATGCAGGTTCAATTCCCAGCCCGGCAGGGTGGGCGAAGGATCCGGCATTGCCACAGCTGCTGCTTAGGTCAAAACTATGGCTCGGATCTGATCCCTGGCCCAGGAACTCCACGTGCCTCGGAGTGGCACCAAAAAAAGAGAGAATCATCACAGTTTCCAATCCATGCATCCTATAAGACTTTCAGACTATAATCACCCAGAGCTCAGCTAAAGCTCACCTTGTAGGTCTGCAGAGGACCCAATTCACCTGAGCAATGAGGAAGAAAGGAAGTTATTGGCCCCTGTCTGCTCTGTGCCTCTAGGCTACGTTGTCTGTCTCTTCCGGGCTGTGGGGAGGTACAGCAAGGCTTCACTGAAGATAGGTTTTCTTTCTTTTTTTTTTTGCCTTATGTAGGGCCGCACCCGCAGCATGTGGACGTTCCCAGGCTAGAGGTCTAACAGGAGCTGTAGCCGCGGGCCTACACCACAGCCACAGCAACGCGGGATCCGAGCCGTGTCTGCAACCTACACCACAGCTCAGGGCAACACCGGATCCTTAACCCACTGAGCAAGGCCAGGGATCGAACCCGCAACTTTGTGGTTCCTAGTCGGATTCATTAACCATTGAGCCACGACGGGAACTCCAAAGATAGGTTTTCATACAGAGTTCCTGTTGTGGCGCATCGGAAACGAATCTGACTAGGAACCATGAGGTTGCGGGTTCGATCCCTGGCCTTGCTCAGTGGGTTAAGGATCTGGCGTTGCCATGAGCTGTGGTGTAGGCTGCAGACACGGCTCGGATCCCGCATTGCTGTGGCTGTGGCGAAGGCCGGCAGCTACAGCTCCTGTTAGACCCCTAGCCTGGGAACCTCCATATGCCGTGGGTGCGGCCCCAGATAAGGCAAAAAGACAAGGAAAAAAAAGAAGAAGAAAGAAAAGGGAAAGGAAAACCAGTGAAATGGTGATTTTGCTCATTGACTACAATAATGTCCTAGGCTGGGGCAGTGGTTCAAAAGCTTATCTGAATAGAGTTCACAGAATATTTATCACTCTTTTTTCCTTTCCTTTTTTTTTAGGGCCGCACCTACGGCATATGGAAGTTCCCAGGTGCTAGGGGTCCAATCGGAGCCTCTGCCACAGCCACCACAAGACCAGACTAAACCACATCTGTGACCTACACCACAGCTCATGGCAACACTGGATCTAGGCCAGGGATAGACTCCAAATCCTCGTGGATGCTAGCCTGACTTATTTCTGCTGTACCACAACAGGAACTCCTCATTCTTTTTTCTGTGTGTTTGTCTTTTTAGGGCCGCGGGTGTGGCATATGGAAGTTCCCAAGCTAGGTGTTGACTCGGAGCTGTAGCTGCAGGCCTACACCAAGTCACAGCCACAGCCAAGCCAGATCTGGGCTGTGTCTGCCACCTACACCACCGTCACAGCAATGCCGGAGTCTGAGCCACATCTGTGACCTACACCACAGCTCCAGTCAACGCCGAATCCTTAACGCACTGATTGAGGCCAGGGATTGAGCCCATATCCTCACGGATCCTCATGGATAGTAGTCGGGTTTAACCCACTGAGCCATGACTAGAACTCCTCCTGGATTTTTTTCCCATTCTAGGTAAGACGTTACCAAGTTTGGCTCTGTGACTATTGTCTGGATCGATCGCTTAAAATAGAAATTCCTGGAGTTCCCGTCGTGGTTCAGTGGTTAACGAATCCGACTAGGAACCATGAGGTTGCGGGTTCGATCCTGGCCTTGCTCAGTGGGTTAAGGCTCTGGCGTTGCCGTGAGCTGTGGGGTAGGTTGCAGATGCGGCTCAGATCCCGCGTTGCTGTGGCTGTGGCGAAGGCCGGCAGCTACAGCTCCTGTTAGACCCCTAGCCTGGAACGTCCATATGCTGTGGGTGCGGCCCTAGATAAGGCAGAAAGACAAAAAAAATAAAAAATAAAAAAAAAAACAAATTCCTGGACTCCAGCTCCAACGATTCTGATCCACGAGGTGTGGAATGTGCCAAGGAATCTGTACCTCTAACAGGTGACCTAGGTGACCCTAGTGCAGGGGATCCAAGGACCAGTGTTTAGGGACCACCACTCTAGTCCACACTGTCTCCTTAAACCATCAGTCACTGAGAATGGGCTGCACCCCAGATGTGACAGCCAGCACGTCCCTAGGCTCCTACTCGGACCAGTGCCCTGTCCCGGCCACGTGCCTCTGAGCGCAGCCTCCCCGCCAGCGCCACGGCTGTGCTTCTAACGCATCACTTCACACCCATCTGACTCAGCCAGTGTTTATTGGCCCCTACTATAGGCAAGGCATAGAACCAGGTGCCGGGGGACCCAAGACAAGAAGGCCGGGCCTCACCCTCGAGGGGCTCACAGTCTAACGGGAGACACACAGACACACGGGTAATCAAAATACAAGGCAAAATGAGGTGATTTCTCTATAGCAAAGGCAAAACCAACGGGGGAGCAGGGAGCCAGGTCAAATGTGTCTGAGCAGATCAGCACTCGATGCAGGGGGCGGTGCTTTGGCCCATCCCGGACAGGTGGGAGTGAACGGAGTAGCATTATTTTAGGCACGGAAGTAGGTATAGAGGTGGGAAAGTAGACCAAAAGTTCCAAAGACAGAGGCAGAAGGTAGGCCTTGACTGAAATATAGGATGCTCAAGTGGTAACGGGGGCACAGAAGCTGAAGAAGTGGTCCGAGGCCGGATGGTGGAGGACCTCAGTTAAGCATCATTCTGCAGGCAATGGTGAGCTATAGAAGGTGTCGGAGCAAAGGAGTGACATGACCTCCTCTCCTCGGTTCTCAGTGCTGCAGTACGTGATTAGCTCTATTGCTGTTAACTTCACTCTTTGAACTTGCACCCTCTCTTGGTCTCGCAGCAGAAGCTCTGCAGCCACCCACGACTCCCAGGGCTGCCCGAAGCTACAAAGCGGTGGCCTTAGGCTAGATCAATTTAGAGCTCACTTAACAGCTTTGCATCACCTCCACAGAACGGGAAGGGCAGCTTTCTAGAACCATTTGAAGGGTACGGGGGCAGGGCACAAGGAAGGCTCTCGGTCAACTTTTGTTGCCTAAGCATGGCATGGATAAGCTGCAGAGAAAAGGAGAGCACAAAAAGAAAACGGTGGAGAGATGCAGGTGACAAAACCAGCATCACCCAAACTAAACCATCTCCCAGTATACTTCTGGTATAATCCAGCTCGCTGGTTGGCTAGATCCTGCAGCCTGACTCCCTGGCATCAGTAGGTGGCGTTGCTAAGAGCTCTACGCATAGAAGGTTCTCCGCTGACACCTTCCGCGGGCTCCCGCTTAACTATCCAGCGAGGAAGGAGAGCGGCGCCCACCGCCACCGGGGCTGCCCCAGCCCGAGAGGGGATGCGAGGCCACGGCCGTCCAGGTGGACACGGCGATGCTGGTCAGCGAGGGCTCACCCAGAACCTCCACACCAGCCGAAGTGGGTGCCTGGGTGGAGAGGGGCGAAGTAACAGCTGGGTTACCCAGGAGAAAGGCGCCCGGGGAGCTGGCGTGCACCTCCGAGCCCGATCCGGCGGGGCCCCCACTGCTGTTGCCGATGGTCCACAGGCATGGGTAAGGGCTGCAACGACACAGAGAGAGAGAGAGAGAATACTTGATGACAGTCCGAGGGAGGATTGCCACCCGACAAGCACGAACACAGTGCTGGAGGGCCACGGATCCAGAAAGAGGGCAGCTGGCCACGGCTTTGTCTCTAGCTCTGACACAGACCGGCCCTGTTTCTGCACAGCAGCAGCACGATGTAGCAGAATAAGCACAGTTGCTCAGTTTTGAACACAGCATTTTCTTTCTCTAGGACTCCCTTGTCACCTCCCTTGTCATTTACACAAATAGGCAGGGTGGCGAAAGGTGAATATTTGGGCCGTATGAACTGTAAGACCTGTCATGGACCAAGAGAGGCAATGCGGCCTAATAACCAGGACACACCGGTGTCAGAAAACCTAGGTTTGGGGAGTTCCCTTCGTGGCTCAGTGTTTAATGAATCCGACTAAGAACCAGGAGGTTGCGGGTTCGATCCCTGGCCTCGCTCAGTGGGTTAAGGATCCGGCATTGCCGTGAGCTGTGGTGTAGGTCGCACACGTGGCTCGGATCCCGGGTTGCTGTGGCTGTGGCGAAGGCTGGCAGCTACAGCTCCTGTTAGACCCCTAGCCTGGGAACCTCCATATGCCGCGGGTGAGGCCTAGATAAGGCAAAAAGACAAGAAAAAAAAAAGGAAAGAAAACCTAGGTTTGAATACTAGTTCTACCACTTATTAGCTCTGTGACTTTCATAAAAGTAATATATGAACCTCAGTTTCCTCACCTTCGAGACCTCGAGTGATAGGAGTTCCCATTGGGGCTCAGCAGAAACAAACTCGACTAGTATCCATGAGGATGCAGGTTTGATCCCTGCCCCATTCAGTGGGTTACGGATCCAGCGTTGCTGTGAGCTATGGTGTCAAAGACACGGCTCAAATCTGGCATTGCTGTGGCTGTGGTGTAGGCTGGCCGCTGCAGCTCCGATTTGACCCCTAGCCTGGTAGCTTCCATATGCCGCACCTGCCACCCTAAAATGATTAAAATAAAATAAAATAAAATAACCTTGAGTGACAATTAGATGTAACCTCACAGATACTTTTATGAGGGTTAAATAAGAAAATGAGTATGTGATGCCTAACACAGAGCATACAGTAAATGATGGTGCTAATAACTAATTCTTCCATTCCAGGTTTCTACTTGTCAGCTCTGGTCCCTGGTAGAAAGGCTGGGGAGCTGGACCGTATTTTTTGGACTTATCTTACAGCACTGGTTCACAAACTTGACTGTGCAGTGGACTCAGTGAGTTTTTAAAAAAACACTGACCCCTGGGCTCTACCCACGAGATTCTGACATAATTAATCCAGCACGCAGTATCAGAACTTTTAAAAAGCTTTCCGGTTGATTGTAATGTACAGCCAATTTTGTGCCTTAACATAGAAGCCCAGTGAAAATGACTGCCATTGAATCAGGTAGAATAATCTCTGATGCTTTAGCGATCACTGTGTTCTGACGTTTTAGAGTTTCTGCATTGCCTGACACTGCATTGCTTGATAATAGGCTCATTACCCAATGAAAGTACTGGACGCATTTGTTTTTCTCTAGCAAAATCTTTACAGAGTCAGCAAGGGGTTAATCATGGCATGCTACACTCTGTGCTATATTTCAGATAGCACAGACCTCACTGGATCCTAGGAAACCTGTAGAAACCCAGGTCTTGGGCAGTTTTTTGTTTGTTTTTGAACCAGCTCAGTTTTCTGGGACACTGACCCCAATTTCTAGAAGAAATTCTTCTACAATATCAATCAGGGCCCCTCTACTATGCTTCCTGGGCTGGTCCAAAAAACATGGGCTCTGAATTCCATCACTTACTGTATGAACTTAAGGGAACTTTTAACACCTCTGGGCTTTAGTTTCTCCATCAGCAAAACAGGAATGTTAATAGCATCCTTGGTTTTTTTTTTTTTTTTGCCTTATCTAGGGCTGCACCCGTGGCATATGGAGGATCCCAGGCTAGGGGTCTAACAGGAGCTGTAGCCGCCGGCCTTCGCCACAGCCACAGCAACGTGGGATCCGAACCGCGTCTGCAACCTACACCACAGCTCACGGCAACGCCGGATCCTTAACCCACTGAGCAAGGCCAGGGATCGAACCCTCAACCTCATGGTTCCTAGTCGGATTCGTTAACCACTGAGCCACGACGGGAACTGCCCACTACACTGATTTAAGAAGCCAGAACCGAATGCAGATCTCCGGTGTGAGAGTTAGACCAGGGGCCCTACAAGCTACGCTTAGCCCTGATGACTGGATTGAAGCCAGGGCACTCAAAATCTGTCCCCTTGTTAGAACGAGCAGTTTGTGGGGAAAGGGACCGTCCAGGGTCTTAAATTCTCAGTATTTGCATTTTTCCCCTTCAGTTGTGCTATATTCATCATCTATCTGCTTTCACCATAGTTCACAGTATTTCTCACTGGTTCCAGACAAATAATCCCAGACCGTGAAATTTTTTCCCTTTTAAAAATAAAATACCAAAAAATTTTTTTTAAAAATAAAATAGAGAGTTCCCATCGTGGTGCAGTGGAAACGAGTCCTACTAGGAACAATGAGGTTGTGGGTTCGATCCCTGGCCTTACTCAGTGGACTGAGGATCCGGCATTGCCGTGAGCTGTGGTGTGGGTCGCAAATGCTGCTTGGATCCCACATTGCTGTGGCTGTGGCTGTGGTGTAGGCCGGCAGCTGTAGCTCCAATTAGACGCCTTGCCTGGGAACCTCCATATGCCATGGGTGCGACAAAAAACAAACAAAATAATAAAAGAAAATAATGAAATACTAAAGCTTCAAAGGAAAGAGTATGTGTCGGAGAAGGTGCTTTCACACCACCCTTTCTCCAGGAGTGAAACCTTGACCCTGGCATTACTTTCACTTCCTAGTCAGGACAATGGCTTAGACCAAGCCACCCCGGAAAAAAGAATAAACTTGAGTCCCTGATGCGAAAGCACAGCTCCAAGACCAATGAGTGAGTGGCTGGTGTTGGCCTTACCTCGGCCCTGGATTGATTGGTCCGCTGGTGTGAGGAGGTACAGACAGGATGCCGGCGTGGGGTGTGGAGGGTAAGGAAGTCCAGCTCTCAGCTCCGGAGAAAACTTGCAGATTATTGCTGGAGCTTTCTATCAAGTTCACTTGGGGGAGATAACAACAGGTCAATTGGTGGAGCGTGGAAAAGATGTAAAGATGGTGACCAATGACATGACATTGGGTCAGAATAGAACCAGAGCCTGCGCTTCACATGCCAACGGTTCGTGAGTACTTCATAAGGAAACAGAAAAGAGAGAGGAACTTGGATTTATTGAATGTCAACCATGTCACGTACCATTCAGTTTTTAATCTTCACAACATCTTCTCATCCCCGTTTTATAGGTGAGGCTCAGAGGGGTGGGATGACTTGCCCTTTATGACACAGATTTAACTCATGTCCCCGACACTCACTTCCCGCTTTAAAATGGGCCATGTTGTCATCCCCTCAAGATAAGTCTAAGGGCCATCAGTGTCCCAGATGAGATTTCCAAGGACTAGGACCTATTTTTCTCAGCAACCCGAAGCAAATTTAAACATCTCAAGAATGGGGAGTTCCCGTCGTGGCTCAGTGGTTAACGAATCCGACTAGGAACCATGAGGTTGCAGGTTCGATCCCTGGACTTGCTCAGTGGGTTAAGGATCCGGCGTTGCCGTGAGCTGTGGTGTAGGTCGCAGACGCGGCTCGGATCCCGCGTTGCTGTGGCTGTGGCGAAGGCTGGCGGCTACAGCTCCTGTTAGACCCCTAGCCTGGGAACCTCCATATGCTGCGGGTGCGGCTCTACATAAAAGGCAAAAAGACAAAAAAAATTAAAAAAAAAATAAACATCTCAAGAACGGTGTCTTCTATGTCTTTGAATCTCCATTTGCATAAACAGTGTTATATATAATAGAAACGAAGAAGGAAAAGAAGGAAGGGAAGAAGGAGGGGAAAGAGGAGAATGAGTGGCCCAGTCACTCCTTTTCATGATCTACCACTTGCAACTTCCTCGGCTCTTGCATCCACCACCCCTCCCCACTCCCTCTATGCTTGGTTCCCAAACTATTCCCCAGACAACCCAGGCTCTCTCTTCCTTCTGTGTCCTTGCCCATACCGCTCTCTCCCCCAGAATGGCCCTCACCTCTGCCTGTGTCCCACATCAACCATCTTTCACCCTTGCCCTCTCCCACTTCTGTCCTTTTCCATTCATTCTTCAAATCTCAGCTTAAACAAACGTTAACCCCTCTGTTAGACCTAGGTGCTCTTTTTCCTTCATTCATATGGCACCTTGCCTTTTGGGTTTTATAGACTGTTTCTCAAACTTTAATGTACATAAGGATCACCTGGGGATCTTGTTATACTGCAGACTTTCAGAAGGAGAACCTGAGAGTCTACATTTCCAACAAGTTCCCAGTTGATGCTGAAGGTCCGAGGACCACATTAGAGCTCTCACTACATTGTATCAGGATGGATTATGTATGTGTTTGTGTAGCCTTGAGCTACTCCAGGGAAGAAACTATACCTTAATCACCCTTTCTATCCCCCTGCCTAGAAGACTGCCTAGTGCACAACAGATGCTCAGAAGATGCTAACCATGGGAAAGGACCAAGACACAGAATAGAACACTGTTCAGGTTCTGAAATTATTAAGCCATATTTTCTCCCTTCCTGGCAGCACCTGTCAAGGTTGCTGGGAGTGGCAGGCGATGGGGCACAGGGACAGGTAGGTGGTGACCAGCAAAGTCCTCTGCAAGTACTGAACTCAGGGTGTGTCTGGAATCGAACCAGAATCTTTTTTTTTTTTAAGGCTACACCTGGGGCATATGTAAGTTCCCAGGCTAGAGGTTGAATTGGAGCTGCAGATGCCAGCCTACGCCACAGCCACAGCAACGAGGGATGCGACATATGCCAGAGCTTGTGGGCAAAGTTGGATCCTTAACTCACTGAGCGAGGCTGGGGATCGAATCCACATCCTCATGGATATCAGTCAGGTTCTTAACCCACTGAGCCACAGTGGTAACTCCTTTTTTTTTTTTTCCCTGAAGCTGGAATCTTAGCACATTCCTCTGTCTCCCATGACATGAATGCTACTAATTTGTTGAATTTAGTGTCAGTCTCCCCATAAGAGAATAGAATCTCCACCAGGGGAGAGTATTAATCTCTTTTGTTCATGGACAAAACCTGGCATATAGTCAACCCTGCTTAAGTATTTGTTGCTCGAATAACTGAATGAGAAATCAACCCTTAATGTCACATCTCCATTTCTCCATACAAATCTAATTGTCGGGCAAGGTCTGGGCTTACACAAGGCCAAGGTAGACAAGGAAGCAGTCAATGAGAAAGAAAGTACATCAACAATAGCGTCAACGTCAAAAATAATCTGACTGCAAAGATTACCAAGGTTGGGTTTGCATGCTTCCACCTGGATGTGGAGTGATCCAGCTTCCCAAAGACCTTCCCAGTTGCTCTCCAAAACTGGGATGGGTATTCCCTGGCCTGAGCCACGCACAACAACTGTAGAGAAGAGCTGTGTGAAGGCAATGAGCTGAGGGTCTCAGAGCCCCACGACTTAGCTTTTAAGATGCAGCCTGAAACTTCTCAGTATACCAGTACCGTGGGAGGAGGCCTTTCAAACCCATTAGAAACAGAAACTGGGAGTTCCCATCGTGGCTCAGTGGTAACAAACCCAACTGGTATCCACGAGGATGTGGGTTTGATCCCTGGCCTCACTTATTAGGTTAAGGATCCAGTGTTGCCATGCGCTGTGGTGTAGGCCAGCAGCTATAGCTCTGATTCAGCCTCTAGCCTGGGAAATTCCATATGCAGCAGGTCTGGCCATAAAAAGACAAAAAAAGAAATAGAGACTGTCTCTTCATTTTTGTAATTATTTGAAATAATTACAAAACATTAAAAAAGGCTATGACCATATAATCAACTATTAGCATATAAAATAAATAAAACATTAAATATTAATGTACGATAATATTACTTATACTAGATGAAAAGGGTTCTGTCTTCAGATACTTTGTTACAAGCTGTTTATCCATTTCTCACCACCACCACATCCACCACCACCCACTTCCACACCCTCAAGGGTTTAATTAGCAGAAATCACACACCTGAGGGAGAATGGTTTCTATGCATGTAGGCAGAAGGGTAGGGAGCGTGGCGATGGTGTCCTCGGAGGCCAGGATAGTGCTCACAGCCATGGTGGGTGTGGGGAGCAGACAGAGGCAAAGGAGTAGCATACTGGTAATTGGCATTTCCTGCTGTGCACATTCCATCCGAATTGGAAAAGATCCAGCCTCCCACTAGAAGAGAAAATGGAAGACACAGAGACAGATTCTTGTGAACTTCCACACCTAAATCAGGTTACCAGCCACTTTGCATAGCTATGTTTTTGTGTGAACGACACAGTATTGGCCTGTGTGGAGTTAGACACTAGCACCTTCGCTGCCACGTCCCCTCCATGTTAGCAGCAAAGTTGGCTTCCTTGGAGATGGATAATAGCTCCTGTCAGTTTAGAAAACCTCTTAAAAAATACTAGAATCAGGAGTTCCTGCTGTGGTGCAGTGGGTTAACCATCTGTCTTGTCTTTGTGGAGGTACCTTTTCGATCCCTGGCCCAGGACAGTGAGTTAAGGATCTGACATTGCTGCAGCTGTGACATAATGTCACAGGTGCAGTTTGGATCCTGTCCCTGGCTCAGGAACTCTCATATGCCATGAGTGCAGCCAGGAAAGAAAGAGGGAGGGAAGGAAGGAAGGAAGGAAGGGAGAAAGAAAGAAAGAAAAGGGAAAGGAAGGAAGGAAGGGAGGAAGGGGGAGAGAGAGAGAAAGAAAGACTGGAATCACAGCTATACAAAATATCATTTGAATGTGTAAGTTAATAGCAATGCAAAAGTTAAGCTGCTTCTGACTTAATTGGATTAAACGAAAAGTCAATCTAAGAAGGCGGTATTAGATGTATATTTAACTCACTGATCTATGTTACTAGGGAATGTTTAATTTGGTCACCCAGGAAAAGTGAAGGCCTCAATGGAAAGGTGTCTTTAGTTCTCACTCCAAGCAAGAGGAGACATGATACCTCCCATCGCCACCTCACAAAGAGGATTCTGAAAGCAACAGAGAGAGAGCTGCCAAGCACACCTTGATGACAAGAACCTTGCCAACAATTTTTGAAAGCTGGAAAATATCTCAGAGAAATGTGTTTGTGAATGACCATCTCAGTTGATGAAGAAAAATGCATGAAAAATTTAATACTCTATTATCATTTTATATACATTCTATTATGGTTCAACAAATAAGGAATATAAGGAAATTGCCTCAACATAATAAAGGCCATATGTTCTAGTTCCGTGAAGAATGTATTTGGTAATTTGATAGGGATTGCATTGAATCTGTAGATTGCCTTGGGCAGTATAGCCATTCTGACAATATTGATTCTTCCAGTCCAAGAGCACGGTATATCTTTCCACCTGTTTGTGTTGTCTTTGATTTCTTTCATCATTTTATAGTTTTCAGAGTATAGGTCTTTAGTCTCTTTAGATAGGTTTATTCCTAGATATTTTATTCATTTTGATGTGATTGTAAATGGGGTGGTTTCTCTGATTTCTCTTTCTGACCTTCCATTAATAGTACATAGAAATGCAATTGATTTCTGTGTACTAATTTTGTAGCCAGCAAACTTGCCAAATTCATTGATAAGTTCTAATAGTTTTTTGGTGCTATCTTTAGGGTTCTCTAAGTATAGTATCACATCATCTGCCAATAATGACAGTTTTACTTCTTCTTTTCTAATTGGTATTCCTTTTATTTCTTTTTCTTCTCTAATTGCTGTGGCTAGAACTTCCAAAACTATGTTGACTAGTAGTGGTGAAAGTGGACATCCTTGTCTTGTTTATGATCTTAGTGGGAATGTTTTCAATTTTTCACCAATGAGAATGATGTTAGCTGTGGGTTTTTCATATATCTTTTTTTATTATTATTTTGAGGTAAGTTCCCTCTATCCCCACTCTCTGGAGAGTTTTTATCAGAAAAGGGTGTTGAATTTTGTCAAAAGCCTTTCTGCATCTATTGAGATGATCATATGATTTTTATTCTTCAGTTTGTTGAGGTAGTATATCACATTGATAGATTTGTGGATACTGAAGAATCCTAGCATCCCTGGGATAAATCCTACTTAATTATGGTATGTGATCCTTTTAACATACACTTGGATCTGGTTTGCTAGTGCCTTGTTTTCCTTCCTTCCTTTCTTTCTTTCTTTCTTTCTTTCTTTCTTTCTTTCTTTCTTTCTTTCTTTCTTTCTTTCTTTCTTTCTTTCTTTCTTTCTTTCTTTGTTTTTGTCTTTCTGCCTTTTCCAGGGCTGCACCCATGGCATATGGAGGTTCCCACGCTAGGGGCCAAATCAGAGCTGTTGCCGTCAGCCTACACCACAGCCACAGCAACATGGGATCCGAGCCGTGTCTGCAACCTACACCACAGCTCACGGCAATGCCAGATCCTTAACCCACTGAGCAAGGCCAGTGGGTTAACCTCAACCTCATGTTTCCTAGTCGGATTCGTTAACCACTGAGCCACAACGGGAACTCCATGCTAGTGTTTTGTTGAGGATTTTTGCATCTATGTTCATCAGTGATATTGGTTTGTAATTGGTCTGTAATTACTATCCTCCCATTAATTGAAAAAGATACATGCACCCCTATGTTCACAACAGCACTATTCACAATAGCCGAGACATGGAAACAACCTAAATGTCCATTAAGACATTAAGAAGATGTGGTACATATATACAATGGAATATTACTCAGCCATAAAAATGACAAACTAATGCAATTCACAGCAACGTGGATGGAGCTAGAGACTCTCATGCTAAGTAAGCCAGAAAGAAAAAGACAAATACCACATGATATCACTTATCTGTGGAATCTAAAATATGGAAGAGATGATCCTATCTAAAAATAACAAACAGACAAACAAACAAAAAGAAACAGAGCATGGCCAAGAAGAGCAGACTTGGGGGTTCCTGGGGTGGGGGATGGGAGGGAGTGGAAGGAATGGGAATTTTGGGTGTTTGGGGGATGCAAACTTATATTTGTAATGGATGGGCAATGGGATCCTACTGTACAGCACAGGAAAATGTGTGTGATTGGGTTACTTTGTTGTACAACATAACTTGATGAAACACTGTAAGTCAACCATAATTTTAAAAACAATAAGAAATAAAATAAAATATAAAGGCCATATGTGACAAGCCCACAGCTAACATCATACTCAATAGTGAAAAAACTGAAGGCTTTTCCTCTAAGATTACAAACAAAGCAAGAATATCCACTTTTACCACTTCTGTTCAACATAGTACTGGAAGTCCTAGCCTGAGCAATTAGGAAAAAAGAAAAAGAAAGAAAAGCCATACAAATTGAAAAGGAAGAAATAAAATTATCTTGTGTGCAGATGACACAACCTTATACATAGAAAACCCTAATTCCACCACAAATAACTGTTGGAACTAATAAACAAATTCAGCAAAGTTGCAGGATAGAAAATCAATACACCAAAATCAGTTACATTTATATACACTAAGAGTAAACAATCCAAAAATAAACTAAGGAAACAACTCCATTTACAATAGCATCTAAATAAATAAATAAATAAATTACTTTGGAATAAACACTACCAAGAAGACAAAAGACTTATACACTGAAAACTAAAACATTGATAAAAGAAATTAAAGATACAAATATAGAAAGACATCCTATGTTTATGGATTGAAAGATATAATATTATTAAAATGTTCATAATACCCAAAGCAATCTACAGATTCACTGCAATCCCTATCAAAATCTCAATGGCATTTTTGTTAGAAATAAAAAAGCGATACTAAAATGCATATAGAATCTAAAAACTCCCAAATAGCCAAAACAATCCTTAGAAAGAATAGCAAAGTTGGAAACCTCACACTTCCTGATTTGAAAACATATTGCAAAGAAACAATAATCTCAATAGTATGGTACTGGCATAAAGATATATAGACAGATGGAAGAATAAAGAGCCTAGAAATAAACCCCCACTTATGTGGTCAAACAATCTCCAACAACGGTGCCAAGCCTACATGATGAGAAAAGAATGTTCTCTTCAGCAAATGGCATTGGGAAAACTGGATATCCACATATACAGAAGTTGGATTTTATATTATACCACATAAAAAAATAATTTAAAATAAAGACAAAGATGACCTGAAACTATAAAACTCTTAGAAGAAAACACATTGGGGAAAACTTCATAAAACTGGATTTGGCAAGATCCAATGATTTTTTGGATACAACACCAAAAGCACAAACAACAAAAGCAAAAATAGATAAATAGGAATCTGTATCAAACTTCACAACTTCTGCAGAGCAAAAGAAACAACAGATTGAAAAGGAAAACTGTAGGATGGAAGAAAATATTTACAAACCATATAGCTGATAAGGGATTAATATCTATAATACACAAAGAACTGCAACTCAACAGCAAAAACAAAAAACCCCAATTAAAATGAGAGAAAACTTGAATAGACATTTCTCCAAAAATATACAAATGACAAGTAAGTATATGAAAAGATGCACATCACTAGTCATCAGGGAAATGCAAATAAAAACAACAAGATATCACCTCATACTATTAAGATGGCCATTATCCATAAAACATAAAGCAAAATAGAAATTAACAAGTTCTTGCAAAAATGTGAAGAAACTGAAACTCTTGTGCACTGCTAATGGGAATGTAAAATGGTGCAGCTGCCCTGAAAAATGCTATGGAGGTTCCTCCCAAAATTAAAAATAGACATACTGTATGATCCAGCTATCCCACTTCTGGGTATATATCCAAAAGAATTGAATATATTTGCACACCCATGTTCATTGCACCATTATTCACAATAGTCGATGTGGAAGCAACGTACATGTCCATCAGTAGGTGAATGTATAAACAAATGTGGAATATGCATGCAACTGAATATTACTCAGCCCTAAAAAAGAAGAAAATCCTGTCATACAATGTAACATGGATGAACCTTGAAGACATTAGGCTAAGCAAAAGAAGTTAGTCATTAAAAGAAAAATACTGCATGATTCCAGCTTAAAGACTTAAATATAAGACATGATGCCATAAAACTCCTAGAAGAGAACATACGCAAAATATTCTCTGACATAAATCAAACCAATGTTTTCTTAAGTCAGTCTTCTAAGGCAATAGAAATAGGAGCAAAAATAAACAAATGGGACCTAATTAAACATATAAGCTTTTGCACAGCAAAAGAAACCATAAACAAGACAAAAAGACAACATATAGAAAGAGAGGAAATATTTGCAAATGATGCAACAAACAGTGGCCTAATTTCCAAAATGAGCAAATATATCACACATTTCAATAACAAAAAACAAACAGCTCAATCAAAAAATAGGCAGAAGACCTAAATAGACATTTCTCCAAAGAAGACACACGGACGGCCAGTCAGCACATGAAAAAAAATGCACAACAGCACTAACTATTAGAGAAATGCAAATCAAAACTACAATGAGGTATCATCTCACCCCAGCCAGAGTGTCCATCGATAAAAGGTCTACAGATAACAAACACTGAGGAGGGCATGGAAAAAAGGGAACCCTCTACACTGTTGGTAGGAATGTAAACTGGTGCAGCCACTATGGAGAACAGTATGGAGGTTCCTCAAAAAACTAAAAATAGAGCTACCAGTCAATCCTGCAATCCCACTCCTGGGCATTTACCTGCAGAAAGCTGTAATTTGAAAAGATACATGCACCCTGGTGTTCACTACAGCACAATTTATAACAGCCAAGACATGGAAGTAACCTAAATGCCCATCAACAAGTGAATGGATAAGATGTGGTGTACACACACATGTACACAAACATACACACAGACACACAGGAATATTACTGAGCCATAAAAAAGAATGAAATAATGCCATTTACAGCAACATGGATGGACCAAGAGATTATAATACTAAGCAAGTCAGACAGAGAAAGATAACATATTATATCACTTAAATGTGGAAACTTAAAAAAAAAAAAGACAGAAATGAACTTTTTTCCCTTTTTTCCAAAACAGAAAGAGACTCACAAACATAGAAAACAAACTTACGGTTACCAAGGGAGAAAAGGGGGTGGAGGGAGTGATAAATTAGGAGGTTGGATTAACATATATACATGCTACATATAAAAAATATAACCAACAAGGACCTACTGTATAATGAAAGGAACTATATTCAATATTTTGTAATAACCTATAAGGGGAAAGAACCTGAAAAGGAATATATGTATAACTGAATTACTGTGCTGCATACCTGAAAGTAACATAATATCATAAATTTACTATAGTTCAATAATAATGATAAAAGAAAAAAGAATAAAATACCTAGGAATATATATAAACAGGGCAATAAAAGATCTTTACTCAGAAAACTAAGACACCGATGAAATAAACTGAAGACAACACAAACAGAAAAAAAATGGGAAGATATACTGTGCTTATGGATTGGAATGATTAATATTGTTATAATGACCACACTATTCAAGGCAATCTAAAGACTCAATGCAATCTCTATCAAAATATCAAAGACATTTTTTCACAGAATTAAAACAAATAATTCTAAAATGTGTATGGACATATAAAAGACCCCAAATAGCCAAAGCAACCTGTAAAATGAAGGACAAGGCTGGTGGCATCATGTTCCCTTATTTTGACTCCACTGAAAAACACATGTAATCAAAATAATCTAGTATTAGCGCAAAAAGAGACACATAGATCAACGAGACAGAAATAAACCCACATTTCTATGGTCAATTAATCTGACAAAGATTATTCAATGGGGAAAAGATAGTCTCTTCAATGGTGCTGGGAAAACTAGACAGATACCTTCAAATGAACCAAACTAGACTACTTTCTCACACTGTTTACAGAAACAAACTCACAGTAGATTAAAGACTTCAGTGTAAGACCTGAAACCATAAAACTCCTAGGGAAAAAAAAACAAACATGAGCAGTATATTCTTAGACATTGGTCTCAGCAATATTTTTTTTTGGACCTATCTCCTCAGAAATGAGAAACAAAAGCTAAAATAACCAGATGGAATTATATCAAGCTAAAAAGCTTTTGCATAGTCAAGGAAACCATCAACAAAACAAAAAGTCCAGTTCTCTTGTGCCACAGTGGGTTAAGGATCTGGCACTGCCAATGCAATAGCTCAAGTCACTGCTGTGGTCAGTTTGGCTCCCTGGCATGGGAACTTCCAGTGCCACAGATATGGCCTAAACAAAAAGAGAAAAAAAAATTGAAAAGTCCACCTACCGAAAGAGAAAAGACATTTGCAAATGATCTAACTGGTTAACATCCAAAATACACGAAGAACTCATACGGCTCAACATCAAAAAAATAAGCAACCCAATTTAAAAATGAGCAGAGGACCTGACGAAACATTTTTCCAGAGACATACAGATGGCCCACAGACATAGGAAAAGATGCTCAACATCATAAATCATCAGATTAATGCAAATCAAAACTACAATAAGCCATTACCTCACACCTGTCTGAATGGCTGTTATCAAAAATCCGACAAATAGCAAGTGTTGGTGAGAATGTGGGAAAGATGGAACTCATTCACTGTTGACGGGAATATAAACTAGCACAACCACTGTGAAAAAGAGTATGGACTTTCCTCGAAACATTAGCAACAGAATTGCTGTACAGTTCAGCAACTCCACTTCTCAGAAGTTTTCCAAGGAAAAGAAAAACACTAATTGGAAAAGATATATGCACCCGTATGTTCACTGCAGCATTATTTACAACTGCCAAGAGATGGAAGCAACCTAGGTGTCCATTGATAGATGAATGAATAAAAGAGATGTGGTATGTATACACAATGGAATCTTACTCAACCATTAAAAAAAAAGTTAAATCTTGCCATTTACAACAACATGGATGGACCTAGAAGGGATTATGCTAAGTGAAATAAGTCAAATAGAGAAAGATAAATACCGTATGCTTTCACTTTTACTTGGCATCTAGAAAACAAAGCAAAAAACATAAAGCAGAACACACTCGTGGCTGTACTACCACTTTTGCGATGAAAGATGCGTGAGGATCAGGGTAAGGAAGGAATAAAGAATTCCATAGCTAGAAAACCGCAGAAAGGGAGTTCCCGTCGTGGCGCAGTGGTTAACGAATCCGACTAGGAACCATGAGGTTGTGGGTTCGATCCCTGCCCTTGCTCAGTGGGTTAACGATCTGGCGTTGCAGTGAGCTGTGGTGTAGGTTGCGGACGCGGCTCAGATCCTGCGTTGCTGTGGTGTGGTGTAGGCTAGTGGCTACAGCTCCGATTAGACCCCTAACCTGGGAACCTCCACATGCCGCGGGTGTGGCCCTAAAATGACAAAAGGCAAAAAAAAGAAAAAGAAAAAGAAAACAGCAGAAGGGATCCAGGCAAACCACTATAGTCCACTCTGATGCCGCCGGCCCTGAGTTACTACTGCAGCTTTAGAGGACTTGCTGCATCGCGGGGCCTCCTCTCTGATCTGATCTACATAGAGAGAGTGGTACCCTGTCAGGACCAGCCAACCTACCTGCAGCATCCCAGGTGTATTACTACAAATCTCCCTGCAGCTTTTCAGTCAACAGAGGCAGAAGCTTCCTCATTGGCAAAGCTACAGCCAATGGTGACCAACTCAAAAATTAGCAGGTGCTAAGATCAGGGGAAATCCAGAACAGAGAGAAAGGAGTAAAAGATACACCGAGAATGCACTTTTGTGAGCTCTTTTGCCTCAAACCAGTCTAAGAAATTCACTACTTCCATTCTTTTCCCCTGCCTAGGATGTGTTTAAGCCCCCCAGGAGCACTGGTTCTCTCTGGAATTCTCGAAAGGGCGTGTGCTTGTTTGGAGTGGAAGAAATAATGTGTTAGGTCTTTTTATTTTTTTTGGTGTTTTTTGGCCGAGCCCGCAGCACATGAAGGTTCCAGGGATCAAGCCTGTGCCGCAGCAGCGACCAGAGCCCCTGCAGTGACAACACTGGATTCTTAACCAGCTGTGCCACAGGGGGACTCCCCGAAAGAAGATTTGGGGGACAAGCCGGAAGCAGTCACAACGGGTGAAAAGTCTGAGTGTGGTGAAGATGCCTCTCGCCCAGTGTTCACCCAACTCACAGTGAGAATAGGTGACATGCTGGCTCTCAGGGATAGCTTCTGGAACATCTTTGAGGTGGTTCCTGGAAGAGAACAAAAGTGCACAGGCTGTCCAGCTTATCACGCAAGTCCAACACACAGGATACCCAAGATTCTCTTTGGAGAACCACACGTCTCTTAGAATCGGAAAATCAAACTCCTTTTTTTCCTGAAAGATATCATCTTTCCCCCATTCTCCTTCCCCTCGTTTATCTGCTTGCGCAATTGTTCTCTGAATTGCGGTTTTACACTCACTCCAATACACCGTATTTACAGCTAACCCAGTTTAGCTGGATCTTACTAGCTTGCGGTCAGTGTTCCACTGGACAAAATTCAAGCAAGAGTAGCAACGGCTGAGATAAGACTTCGGGGCACAATCACATCTGTGATATGCTGAATCGACCAACGATCCTGTGAGAGAATATTACCACGCCCGTTTTGCAGATTTAAAAAGTGGGTCCTAGAAAAGTAAACTGACTTATGCAAGATCAGATAGCCAGGAAGTGGCAAAGCTAGGCCTAAGGCTAGGATCTCTCACTCAAAGTCCTACATTTTGTTTATTATGCCACTTTTCTTATCTGAGAAAGTTATATCTTCTACATCATCAAAATTAAATCAAGTATTGACAGGACAGAACCCTGCATCATGTCATTGAAGATATCTCTTCATTCATCTAGAGCTTTAGGATGAAAAGGCAAAATTAGGCTGTTATAGGAGTTATTGTAAAGATTTGAAACATATACAATAAAATCTGAACGCTTCAAAGCTAATCAGTCACATCCCCAGAAGTCTCTGACTTCTCTTCTTTCAGGCCTAAAAGAAATGAGCCTTTCATCTTCATGAGTTGCTCATATGAATTACTCACCTTTCCTAGGTGAAATCTTAGCTTTTAAAACAAAACTTAGAAGTTTAATCATTTTCACTAATCTGGACATTTTTAGGTAATACTTGATTAAAAACAAACATGGTGAATATCATGGTGTCTGATTTTACACATATTATTTTAATTCTCACAGCCACTATTTGAAATCATGGCTATTCTTATCACTATGTTAAGAGTGCTAAAAACTAGGTTCTGTGAGGTTATGTGAGTAACCTAGTTACAACGTGAATAATTAGAGGGCTAGGACTTAATAACTAGTCTTTAGGATTTTAAACCAGGCATCAGAAACTCAAATGCCTGCAGAGCTCAGGCAGGAAAAAAATAACCCGTGGGCTTTGTATAAATGGGAAACCTGATGGGACCCTTCACTCTCACCTGATTCAGTGGTGGGAGTGAATAGGGGCTGGTGGGGACTGCGGCAAAATGGAATCTCTGCTCCCCCCACCCCACCCCTCTTCTGCTTAAAAGGCCAAGTCTATTTCAGCTCCAGCTGACTCTGATAGGCGTGAATGTAAGCTGGGTGTTGCAGGCTTTCTGATATCTTAAGTGAAGACCAAACCTAGATCCTAACTGAATACCTAAATACTTAAATATCAGCAATAAATTCACCATTAAAATGCTATAAATTAGCCATGTTATGTGACTACTAAAATACAATATTAAAATATAGAAACAAACAATAACCAAAAAAAACTTACTGAAACCTACTACTCAGAGATAATTGTGGGAAGGACAGAGTGAATTGTTAAAAATTTTAATCCTACTTTTTAAATGTGGTCGTTCTTTTAAGGATCTATAGTAAAGCAGAGCTGATAAAACATTGCCAGTTCAGGGTTCTCCTGGACCCCTATTATAAGGAACAGGTAATTATGAGTTTGCTGTATTTGGCTGATTTTGTTGGATATTGAATTGAATAATAAAAATGTTTCCTTTTTTTTTCTTTTTTTTTTTTTTTTTTTTTTTTTTTGCTTTTAAGGGCTGCACCCGCAGCATGTGGAGGTTCCCAGGCTAGGGGTCAGATTGGAGTTGTAGACACCGGCCTACGTACCAGAGTCACAGCAATTCCAGATCTGAGCCACGTCTGCGACCTACACCACAGGTCACGGCAACGCCGGATCCTTAACCCACTAAGCGAGGCCAGGGATCAAACCTACAACCTCATGTCAGATTCTTTTCCGCTGAGCCAAAACAGGAACTCTGTGAAAACATTTTTCTATCAAAGGAAATGCAAGTGCTACTAGTGGGTTCCTTGCAAGATGATTACAAATTTACATTGGCAAAAATCATAAGGTTTTACTGAAATTTCTCTACTCACCTTTCCTTGGCATCCAAGAAGGCTTTGGCAAAAGGGTTGTACTTGATTTTGAGAGCAGTTATCTTGCATTTACAAAGACAAGAGGTGTTAGTGAAAACAGAACGTGCATGGGCAGACAGAACACTTCATCTTCACCTGTGAATTTCTATAAAATCAGAATAATTCTCTTTTTTTCTCCCTCTCCCTGTTTCTTGGCTTACTTCTGCCTTATATCACTATTGCACTGTCCCGCAAGAAACATTCCGTTGTTAACATATGGTAGAGAGGGCGAATGAAGTACAAAGTGAGCACAGAACAGAAAAAAACATTAGAAATGCACAACGCATTCATTGTATTATTCATTCATTCCTTTTTTTTTTTTTCAGCAATTGAACACCTACTGTGTATCAATCAGTTTCTTTTCTAGTCACCGGAAACCCTGAGGCGCATTTACAGCAAAGGTCCTGCCCCTAGACTCCAGAGCACAAACTAGCATCAGCTCCCCAACTCTCAATTAATCACTTGCCATTTGGGCCATGTTAACACAAAAAACAATCACTTCCATCCACTGTCACTCTTCATTGCCCTTGGCCTTATACTGCTTCATTTTTCTTCAGAGCCATTTGACACATATATTTTATACACACACACACACACACATTTTGGTTTTTGTCTCTCTGCACTGGGGTGTAAGTGCCTTGGGGACAGTGCAGAATTACCAGCAGGCAGAACAACATGCAGCCTGTAGAAATACTCAACAGATATTTGCTCAATAAAGGAAGATTTTGGCTCCCTCACCCACCCCTGTGCCCCTGTGCGCCTCGATATTAAATTGGCAGCAATACATTGTCAGAAGAGGGAGGCTCTGAGATGAGACGTTCCGAGTTTGAGTCCCCTGGGGCATATTCAGAACCGTAAGCACAGCATCAGCCTGGGTAGCTGGCTGGAGGGGTGGCCTTAGCCCTGCTGGTGGCTCGGAGGGAAATATCCAGCGCATGTCCAGGAAAAGCAACTGAGCACTTCCGTTCTGCCAGCCACGGACTAAGGGGCTTTACCCAGAGAGCAGAGGAAGCCAGAATCTGGCCCCCAATTCTTCCCCCACTGTCCAAGAGTTGCAGAATTCACACCCTCCCCACCTAGAACCAGATTACACCCTACAAGGAGGAACGGGGTCGGGGGGTGATCTGAGAAACAAAGTGTCTTAGCAGCACAACCTGATTGGTACTTGAGGACCTGCTTGAATGATCAGATATTTAGAGAATTTCTGTTCCAACTGGCCTGCTGGAAGGGCTCAGCCAAGAGGCCAGATTACCTATAGAAGAGAAATAACAATTCCCTGCAAATCTGTGCAACTCATGTCACCTGTAAACGCTAAGGCAGTCGTTTCCAAACCTGGATGATCACCAGAATCCCTTAGGGAGACTCCTTACAAAACTACAGATTCTGGGCACTGTCCCTGGAGATTCTGACTCAGTTGGCTGAGTGTGAGCTCAAAATCTTTTCAAGCTACTAAATAAAGAAATGCAAATTAAAGCAACAAGATAACCTTTTCTCTGCCGATCAGTTATCAAAGCTGTAAAAAGTAGGTAATTACCAATGTTGAGAACAGTGTAAGGATTATAAATAGATACGCCTTTGGAGGGAGGCAGTGGGGCTTTGTACATTGCAGAGTCCACACTGCAAACAATCTCCTCAACAGAACAATTCTATTTCTAGGCACTTACCCATGCCAGCAAACAATAGTAGATGTACTCTTTGCGGCATTATTCATCACAGAAAAAAAAACAAAAACAAAAACTGGGAGTTCCCATCGTGGCTCACTTGTCAGGAACCCAACTAGTATCCATGAGGACATGGGTTCAATCCCTAGCCCCACTCACTGGGTTTAGCATCCAGCATTGCTGTGAGCTGTGGTGTATGTCACAGACATGGCTTGGATCCCACCTTGCTGTGGCTGTGGTGTAGGCTGGCAGCTGCAGCTCCAATTCGAAAAATTCAACCCTTAGCTTGGGAACTTCCATATGCCATGAATCGTAAAAATACCAAAAAAATTTCTAGAAAATAAAATGAAACAACTGGAAATGACTTAAGTGCCCATGGGTGGCAAACTGAATGCCTGAAATACAGGATATCCTCTGCAGGCATTTCAGAAAAATAGACACATTTGAATCTAATTACATAGACAAAGACCCAGAATACATTGTTAAATAGGGAAAAGAAATTGCAAACTAATATGTGCATCATGAACCAATTTGTGTGAGGAAGTCTATATGCTCATGTATTTATAAGTGTACAGAATGTGTTTGGAAAAACACTCTAAGTTATTATTTGTAATATTCCCGGGAAATAGGATTCAAAACACAGGAAGAGAAGTGTACATTTTAACCTTTTATTTTTCATTTCGCCATACTTATTTCTGTACTTTTATCATGTGATTGTTTTTTAAAAATAAACATGTATTTGAGTTCCCGCTGTGGCACAAAGGGAACAGCAAGCAGCATCTCTGCAGCACCAGACGCAAGTTCGATTCCCAGCCCAGCACAGTGGGTTGAAGGATCCAGCATAGATCGCAACTGCAGCTCAGATCTGATCCCTGGCCCAGGAACTCCATATGCTGTGGGGTGGCCCTCCAAACAAACAAAATGCATGTATTACCTTTTAAATTTTTTTAAAGTTTAATCAAAAAGAATCCAATGCACTGGGTACCGTGGGTAAACAGCAGGCCTGGGAACGCCTAAAGTATGTGAATGGACCAAGAAGCCTCGCTCCCACATAGTTCCCAGGGGCCGGAATCTGGCTCCTCAGCTCAAACCACCAGAGTGCTTGAAGTTAGGCGAGAAAAGATCTAAGTGTGTCCAGAGAAAGCTAACAATAAGCATAACCCAAAGCCAAAGCGGTGCATGATTGGATCAATTCCTACAGACTTTCTATAGAGCGGGAAAAACACCCAGCTCTGCATAGACCAAGGGCCTGGACAAAAAGACTCCTGGTTTCTGCTGGTTGTATTACAGGGCACAACCATGCCTTACTGGCAACAGGAGAGGGAGCACCAGCGGGAGGCACTAGCAGGTGCAGAAAGAGCCGTCCTCCTGTTGAACTTCATCTCTGCCAAGTACATCTGAGTATATCTGAGTCCTGGAAAGCCCACCTTTCATTCAAGTCCGGTCATGGCAATAAAAGCATCAGCACCCGGTCCCACCACACACTCCCAGGTGACGTTTACGCACACACACACACACGCACACACTCACCTCCTCGTTCTGATAAGCAGTCACGGCTATGAACTGGGTTTCGGGGAAGGAGCAGTTCATCACCATTCGATGGGCGCCTCCAACACGCACGATGTGAACCTGGGGTTCATATTTATGCAGAGAATTCAACATTATCTGTTGAGGTGCAAGAAGAGAAAAAGAAGACATGCAAAGCCTGGAGGGCGGTGCAGGTGAGAGTTGACCCAGCACTTTGGTTAATCCCCAAGTTTAGCATCCACCCCACTTAGGGCCACACTGGTCGAATCCCCAGTCACCTGAGCTCTGAGAAATGACCGGGGAGACTTTTCAGAAGCATCTGGGGAGCGTAACTTTGGAGCCCCTTGTTCCAGGGTGAGGGAAGGTTGCCAGGGAGAAGCTGGTCTAACGCGTGTTCTGTTTTCTGCCCAAATCCTGGCTTCCTTTTTCCTCTCTCCCGATTTTCAGCCCAACAATAGATCTGGATCTATTACAACATATTGCTTTTCTTCCCACAAGGAATCCTTCTCTCTCAAGACACTGACAAGGTCTGCATCACGTACAGAGTAAGGATCTCTTAGGCATGATGGCGACATAAAATCCGCTCTGTGTGATTTCCAATCGAAGGTTTACTGAAAGTCTCCCGTGGTAAAATCTGGGAGGGAATAATAGTTTACTTGTCAATTCTTCTTCTTTTAACAAAGAACTGGAACCTTCTGGATCCTGCAAAGACTTGAGTGGATGACTTTCCACTCCTGAATCAAGAACCCCTATATCCCAGCCGGCTAAGCCCACAGATCAGAGAAGGGGCGAAAAGTCTGAGGGCTAAAAGGCTGACCGAAGATAAACCTGGGCAACAAGAACTCTTCCTCCCAGCTGTGTCTCTAATGCCCCCAAACAGTCGACGTTTGTAAAGGAAATGACAGCCTTACACAGTGCGCTAGTATTTGCAATGCTACCAGAGAAAACAAAAGAGTAAAAAGCCTCAAAATCTTGTTTACTCTAATTGGAGACCTTAAATAAAACCTTCCTTATTTAAGGTTTGTTTGGATCTTTTTTTTTTCTGAAAACCCGAAGCTGATTCAATATTCTATTGATAATTATCATAATGCCCAAGTGGAGGGAGCAATTATTTCATTTAGGAGCAGCTTTTTATTAAGGTAGTTGTCTATTGCCAACATGCCACTTATACCAAAAAAAAAAAAAAAGGGAAGGGGGAGAGAATAGCAAAACCCTGGTACCACAAACATCTCCCTCCTCCCAGGCTGGGTAAAAAGCACCACACACAAGACAAAACTCTGAAAGGCCCCTGATGATTAAGTAAACTACTGCACTCTCTCACTCTCTTTTAACATCAGGAAGTCCATTAAAAACCAAAAGCACCAATTAAGAGCTGTTTATTCCTGTTCACATTTGGACTCTGGGGAATAATTGGCTTCCGTGAGAGAAGAGGTCGGTGAGGACCCCCTAATTGCCTAAATGCACCCTTGATATTTCTTGATTGGCGCGGTGGGGCGGCCTGGTGGCCCGGCGACCCATCGTACCTGCCCACCTCCGTTGAGCTTGTTGGTCAGCTTCACTTTGCTGAAGGAGATGGGAGCATTCATCCAGTGGGCCCCGAAGTTGGGAGAGTCTGGGTGGATGTAGACGCAGCTGTGGCTGGAAACCTCCGGCTTGCCCGCGGGCACCCATTCCCCGTTGACGTACTTCCAGCGGTGACCGTCCGTTGGGACAAAGTCCAGCAGAAGGGAGTACATGGCACTGGGGTCCAGTCCCGTAACACTAATCTTGAGGACAGGGAACATCCGTCTAAAAGAAAAGGCAGAAATAGGGCAACAGGGTAGAGTGTTAGAGACAGCTCCCCCCTTGTCCAGCCATCTCTCTGTTAGGTAAAGGCCTTCCATGCAAGGCTTTCGGGTGCAGAAAATGCCCTGGGGTGGGCCGGGTAAAAAAGGGACCAGGCCAGTGGCCCTAGTCCAACAGAGCCTCTTTTTACAAATGTATTTCATATCGAGGTTTTACTTTTTAAGAAGTTGTGCTCCAGTAAAAAGTCTGAAAATCAGAGTTTCCATCACGGCGCAGAGAAAACAAATCCAACTAGGAACCATGAGGTTGTGGGTTCGATCCCTGGCCTCACTCAGTGGGTTAAGGATCTGGCGTTGCCGTGAGCTGTGCTGTAGGTCACAGAGGTGGCTCGGAGCTGGTGTTGCTGTGGCTGTGGCGTAGGCTGACAACGGTAGTTCCGATTAGACCCCTAGCCTGGGAACCTCCAAAAAAAGTCTGAAAACCACAGATTCAGTCATTTGACTAGAGTGAAGTTCCGCCTGAAGCTTAAGGTCTATAGTCAGATGCCACGTTCTCACAGAGAGCTTTCTCCAAAGGTTTCCTCCTGAAATATGTCAGATTCTCACACTGATGCCATAAAGCAGCACTCCACCTTCTGGCAAAGAACATCAGTTCTGAATAATGGTAATAGCAGTAACAGGGAAGATACGGTTTCATGGTCAATGAAGACCATCCTTGACTATACAAATTTAGATCAGTTCCTTTTCTGCAGGACTTATCAGAGGCTTTAAGACAGCAGCTTGCACCATGAGCCTTTGAGAAAGAACTGAGGAATAGCACACACTCCACATTTATGTAACAGTGGAGCCATCTTTTAATAGAGCATTTTGTGGTAATTTGCACTCAAGAAACTCACCTTGAGACACATCGTTCTTATTAGTTGGTCCTTCTCCCACCCTCTAGAACAACACCAGCAAGCTTACTCTCACAAATCTTTGGAGAAGCTATCTCGTCTGGCTTCTGATTCACTTTATTTTTCCTTCACTGAACATTCTAAATTGCTCAGTCTCCTCAAAAAGCCCAGTTTGCAGACACACCACCACCCAATTGCCCAGATGTTGCCTTATATGTCAAGACATCTGTTAAAATCTGAATCCCCAGGCTGAGAACAATTCACTAGCGACCTACACAGAGTGGCCTATGAATCAGCATCATCGGTATCAGCTGGTAATTTATTAGATATGCAGCCCCTTGGGCCTTACTCCCTACCTACTCAGTCAGAATCTGTGCTTTTGCAAAATCCCAGGTGAGATGTTGGAACATGAAAGCTTAAAAGGTACTAGTCTAGGGTATCTTTAGCTTTTAAGGCAGTAAGTAAGGACATATGCAAGGGAGCAGCACGGAGTCACTCTAAGGATTGGTGCATCTATTTGGGCTAGGAGGAGAATGAAAGGCAGAAAACTGGAATGTACCCGCCTCTAAGAGAAGTGATCCAAGGACGCCAAGACTGGGAGTGTTCAAGGCAGAACGGGCACAGGTGAGGTCACCAAAAGCACCCTCCTGTCTCCAGAGGTACATGGCTTTGAGGTAAGATACAAAGAGAATTATTACATATAGAAAGTGACCAATAGATGACAGATGGCAAAGATGGATCTAGAGATAGACTCGGGCCTTCCACGCTCCCCAGTCTCCCCAGTTTAAACCATAGGGGGTCCCTGAGCTCCCTGAACAGAGAGGTTTTTTTTTTTTTTATCCCTTAGCTCACCCTACCTCACTGATACTTCCTTTTCAACTTCTTTTCTGGGTCCTCTTCCAACTTAGTCCTCCAGTCATGGATGCATAATGGGAATCTGTTTTCAGCACCCCCTTTTTTCCAAATATCTGCCTTAGGGACCACTTCCAGTCTCAAGGCAGACTACAAAGAGCCTGGGGAATTTTGCCATAACACGGACCAAGGTTCATTGCCCCCGGTATGGCACTTAGTAAGCACTATCTGTTGATAGTACCTTTGAGAGGTCATACAGAAGAATGATTTCAAGTGTAAGTTCTGGTTCAGTTTGTTTGGTTTCAACTCCCACCTTCCTGAATTATGGACTTAAGCTGATCTGCTTAAACTCACCAAGCTTCAATTTCATTATCTCATTCACCCAGCCTCATAAAGTTGTTTTCAATGAGCTAATTCATGCAAAGTGCTTATTCTTTTTTTTTTTTTTTTTTTTTTTGGTTTTGTCTTTTTGCCTTACCTAGGGCCGCACCTGCGGCATGTGGAGGTTCCCAGGCTAGGGGTCTAACAGGAGCTGTAGCCGCCGGCCTTCGCCACACCCACAGCAACGCGGGATCCGAGCCGCATCTGCGACCTACACCACAGCTCAGGGCAACGCCGGATCCTTAACCCACTGAGCAAGGCCAGGGATCGAACCCGCAACCTCATGGTTCTTAGATTTGTTAACCACTGAGCCACGAAGGGAACTCCAAAGTGCTTATTCTAATGCCTGGCCCCTCTAAGTGCAAGTGTTGGCTACATTGTCACAGTTTCCAATCCCTTCCGCTGGCCCAGTTCCACTTCTGTTCTAGAACATTACCTTGGGGCAGTGACTTTGGAAGTTGGAAGCACAACTGACATCAACTCAGCCTCCCTCCCTCTGGCCAGCAGAATGTACCGCCCTCTGTTTTTCTCTCTGAAGATAAGAAGGCTCAGATAGAGTGCTATAGAGTGACCGCTAATGGCCATGGGGTTTCTTTTGGGGGTGATGAAAATGTCCTAGAATTTGGAAAGCACTAATTTTTGCACAACTTTGTGAATAGTGTAAAAAAAAAAAAGAAAGAAAAAAACTACTGATTGTACATTTACAAAGGGTGAATCTGATATTTCATAAATTGTTTCTCAAAAAGAGTAAGTGAACATTTTATACCACCTCAGTTTTTAATTCTTCAACTAAATCACAATCATTTGCTTAGAGATCCTAGACTTTGGGATTACCTGCGGGACATGGCTAATCCTGATGGTTTCCTCCACACTTTGACTCCCAGTAGAACAGTTTTTTCCCTTCCTTCTGTCTTGTTGTGCTTAAGGAGAGAAAATTAATTTTTTTTTCTTTTTTTAAGGGCCGCACCTGCGGGCCTAAGGAGGTTTCCAGACTAGGAGTCGAATCAGAGCTACAGCTGCCGGCCTACACTATAGCCACAGCAACATGAGATCCGAGCCGAGTCTGTGACCCACACTACAGCTCACAGCAACTCCAGATCCTTAATCCACTGAGCGGGACTAGGGATTGAATTTGCATCTTCATGGGTACCAGCTGGGTTCATTACCACTGAGCCACAACAGGAACTCTGAGAAAATTAATTTAAACAAGAGGCTAGGACAAGAATATGAATCAAATGGAATTTCTAGGGGAAAAAATGCATCATATGATGCAACCCAAATCCAGGTCTTGCCTGAGTGTTGCATCGCTTCTGTCATCACTCCCCTACCTACTTTCCATGACACGATTATACTTTTATGTCAACAAAAACGACAGTTCTCCCCTAGGGAGGCTGCTTAAGTCATCTAAATTCTGCCAATTACATATTCTTTCGTCCTTTCTTCAAGAGAAGTATTTTTATTCTTTCTCTTTATATCAGACCAAACGATTCCCATTTATAGTATACTTTAAATGTTTTCAGCTATTTTAATTTTGTGGGCCACGTGAAGAAAACTGAGACCCCCTGAAAGCACAAATGCCACTTGCAAAGAATGATTAAAGTGGGCATCAAAAAGGCTCTTAGAGGTCAGATAGGGTTATTTTCAGCCAAGAGCCTGGCTTATTTGTATGAGGTACACCAATG
>PVHT020000014.1:73470-101694 GCA_004024745.2 Catagonus wagneri
GGACAAGGTTCATCTGCACTTAGAAGCCTCGTTACTTCTTGCAGCGGGCAAGTTCAACACACAGAGAGTAGCATTCTGCCCAGACACCAGTCTCAATTCTGTTTCAAAGAATACCTCCCCACCCACCCCCCAAAAAGAAAGAAAGAAAGAAAGAGAAGGAGCTTCCATCATGGCGCAGTGGAAATGAATCCGATTAGGAGCCATGACGTTGTGGGTTCGATCCCAGGTATCGCTCAGTGGGTTAAGGATCTGGTGCTACCGTGAGCTGTGGTGTAGGCTGGCGGGTGTAGCTCCAATTAGAGACCCCTAGTCTGGGAACCTCCCTAGGCCTTGGCTGTGGCCCTAAAAAGTGGGGGCGGGGGAGAAGCGGATGCCTCCCAATGACTCACAAGGACCTTAAATTTAAGCAGCCATTTATATCAGGGAACTTCTGTCCAAGCTGTCTCTATTTTGGGGGCGGTGTTTATTCAGGGCAGTGACATTACCTTGCTGTGAATACACACACGAGTAGTGATCCTCTATTGCGATGCTACAGACTGAACTTTCACTTCCCACAGCCAGGTGCCTCCTTCCTAGTTAACTCACTCTTTCCTGCTTTCGGGTCATCCTGTCTGTAGAAAGTGTTTGATATATTTCCAAGCCCACTGTCAGTTTATCAGCTTCTGCTAAGAAGGACATAATATTAGTCAGTCAACTGACATTAACAAAGGCTTTGGAGTTCCCGTCGTGGCTCAGTGGTTAATGAATCTGACTAAGAACGATGAGGTTGCGGGTTCGATCCCTGGCCTTGCTCAGTGGGTTAAGGATCCGGCGTTACCGTGAGCTGTGGTGTAGGTTGCAAACGCAGCTCAGATCCCGCGTTGCTGTGGCTGTGGTGTAGGCCGGCGGCTACAGCTCCTGTTAGACCCCTAGCCTGGGAACCTCCACGTGCTGGGGGAGCGGCCCTAGAAAAGGCAAAAAAAAAAAAAAAAAAAAAAAAAAGGCTTTGACGGCCCCTGGGCTCTGCTCACAAGCTCCGCAGCGAGATCTCTCCCAGCACTATGTGAGGCTACGGGACAGCAAGAGGAGTTAAGGGAACCAGGGGCTTAGGAGTGTCATCTATGCATTCAGGAGAGAACTGGAAATAACTGAAAAAGTGGGACTCAATACCCTATCTCGAATAAACTAGGGGCAAATAAACTGCCCGGCACTCTCCCCTCGACGAGAACCAAAATCTCAGAATTTCCTAAGATTATCAATTAGAAGGTACTTGTTAGTCACATGATTTAACCTTGCAACTTTTTCCATTAAAACTGCCTAAAAATGAATTTCTAAAAGTAAATTCTTTTGTTAATTTCATCAAGGGCTACATAGATATAAACCTGTACTGAACTTCAGATGAAGATCCATTGGCTTTTTTAAAAATACTATCTGCAAAGAAACCACTGCACATCTTACCACTGATCCAAACAAAAGGTCTCAGCTTTTAAAAGAATTATGCCTATCATCTAGCAAAGTAGCTCTATAAACATTACACACTGATTTTTGTCGTTGATTGGCTGAAAACGAAGTTTAAGAACATGTTGTGAATTCTGGAGTGTCTGTTACCCTGCAGCAGACTCTAGCCAGAGGTTATCTGAGGAGGAGTTTCCTGGTATCTCAGTGGGTTAAGGATCTGGAGTTGTCACTGAAGTAGCTCAGGCCACTGTTCTTGCACAGGTTCGAGCCCCGGCCTGGGAACTTCCACATGCCGCAAGGTGCAGTCGAAAATAAAAGTTACCTGAGAAAAGAGAACAGAAGCGAGCCTTCTATGGAGGCGGCCCCAGAGAAAAAAGGATCCACAGCCACAGGGCTGCAGTTCCATTTCCAAATTCATTTCACAAAGTCTCATTACTAATGTTGCAATGCTTTTGAGTCCGATGGATTATCAAAAGCACAGCAGCCAAACCAACAGCCCCACCTCCTTTATGTAAGGGATGGCCCACTGCTTAACTATCTTTTCTAATAGAAGTTCCCAAAGCAATTTTATTTAGATGCATATCATGACTGTATTTCTCGTTCCCTGAGCATCCACTGGTTAGGGTGGAAGGGAGGTGGCGTGAAGGTGGATAACCCACAAAGTCACCACACAAAAGTCATGGACAGAAGCTCCAGACACTGAGATAATCAACCCGGCAAGAGCGGGCAGCTGGGGAGAGTCTGGTCCTTCTCAGGGACAAGACAACCTGTCTGTGGGAGTGATAGCCTGTCTGCCGGGTCTCAGCAGCAGTAGCCACAGGCACAACCATGCAGGGGAGCTGGAAAACCAGAGGTTCCCCCAGGCACGTTTGGCAAAAGGGGAGACCTCTGAGACAGACAGGAGGAGATGAGAGGCAGCGAGTCAGGAAAGGGGCCCCCCCCGCCAACCCCACCTCCCAGAAATGTGAAACAAGCAGTCTCTGAGGCTGGGGAGAAGAGGGCTAGAAGCTGGCTCTCCAGGTCTGGGGACCAGCGCTGCTCCCAGTACAGCGGTCACAGGCCAACACATGCAGGGGAGAGCACTCAGGCCACTGCTCCCACCCAGCTGCTGGAAGCAGAACCTTGCATGCAAGCACATTTCCCCTCTACAAAAGGGTCACCTCGATAGTTCCCTCTATTCCAGAACACAACCACTTCTCCTTCCCCCAGCCGCAAATAAAACAGGATGGAAGGCAGGACTGGGGAAACAGCCCCGGGGTCTAAAACCTTAACTCTCCACTCCTCATCTCACGAGGTCGCTTTTAACCAGCACTGTTGCCTGGTAACAGCCTTGGGCAGATTTGAAACGCATTTCTTCCTCCCACAGCCCAGCAGACAAAACAAGGAGGAAGCATCCAAAGCGTAAAGCGGCACAAGGCAAAACTTAGGAGCCCGTTGGATCCTGGAGGAGGGATCGCCCACAGGCTGCTGAGGGGTCCAGACTGGAACTGTCTAAGCAAACTGGCCGCAGGCCTGGAGAGTTGCAGCAAGGGAGCTTTTGTGCAAGAACTGGTGCCCTCTTCTGGTGAGATCCGGTGCAGCCCCATTCATTACCCATTCCTTCTCAAATTAACAAAGACCGCTGGTCTGGCAAAGTTACTGTGGATATTCAATGAGTTGGTGCATGGCCATGTCTACAATGCAGGACGCATACTACCAAGTAAGTTTTTGTGTATAAATCAGTGGCCAGAGACATTCACTCTGTTGCCTTAAATGGTCATCAGTTATTTCTGCGACTAAATAATAATATCCAGCTTTTACTACGATTTAACTTACCTATGGCTGCACTAAATACAGTTCTCACTGACATCCTGCGCCGATCCAGCAGGAACTGTTATCCCCATTGTTTTTAAAGACAAGACCAATGTGAGGGCCAGAAGCTAAGTAACTCGTTCGACATGACTCTAGTGTGTGATTAAGCCGCAACCCACCCCTAGAGCTGTCTGACTTCAAAGCCCACGTTCACCACCAGTACATTACACAGGCATGGTGACATCCTAACTTCATGTCCCACGAAGTCAAGTCCAGCCTCTGAAAGGGTCCGGTGGGGTCCGCCTTTTAGGTCTATTACTCCGGACGGGCTGAAGCTTGCAGTGACCAAGCTAGCCTCACATCGGCTCTAAAGAGAAGAAGCATTAGAGACTCTTGACCTCCTTCAGGCGCCTTCACAGATCCCTGCTGAAAGCTGGACTGTCTGCTGGTACCTGGGATGCAAAGGAACCCACACAAGCCAGAGAGCAGCACAGACTTTCCGCTCCCGGCTGAAAGCAGGTTAGGGGCCTCAGCAGAAGACAGGATGCCCTCAACAGCCTAGAAAGGACCCGGTAACACTGGCTCCTCGCTCTGGCCCCACGAGGCCTGTTCATACCTCCCCCGCTCAGAAGGAAAGCCTCGCCAGCCTAGGGTCCTGCAGCAGGAAAAAGGATTTGGCCATAAGTCACAAGCAAGAAGACAAGCAATGGACCACAGCCTTTGGTTTGGAGGTTCCCAGAGCAGGGGCCAGAGTGAACCAGACAGACCTAGGTGAAGAATAGAAAGGCAAACCCAAACAGACTTCCTCCGGAGGTGACTTTGGAGGTCCCACCATGCCAATCGAGATGCTCAGGGAGCAAGGAGAACCAAAGGGCAGGCAAAGGACTGATGGAGATCCTACAAAACCAAGAAGAAGCTTCCCAGAGGGAGACCAGGCAGGAGAAGGTGCAATGATGCAGAGAGTGGGACCAGAAAAGGAGCAGGCCTGGCTGATAGAAAAAGGGCAGACGGTTACAGGAGGTGCCACCCAGACCAGCCCAGGAAACACAGTGTTGCAAAAATGACCAAAGCTGGGGCACCCACGGGGGTCTCTGTTCTGCCATTAACTCTGGCTTTGGGTGGATCTGGTAACTTCTCTGAGCCTCAATCTCCTTGATTGCCTAGTGGGATAATAATCCCTGCTTCGTCACAAGGCTCTTACGCGGATGAGGCAAGATCGGGGACGTGAAAGCACGCTGCATGTGGCCAGGCAGCAGGCTGCATAAGGCCCCCCTGCAGCCTGTGGTGTCTTGCCCGACTCTTTCCAGCACGGGCTCCAGGACACATGCTGGGGCTGTTTAAATGTCACCAGGAAGGCCTGCCTCCTTCCTGCTGGCTCTACAGCGGGGTTCCGTCTTCCCACCCACTCTCCCCTGGCCCCGTTCCAGGGGAAAAGGGAAACTAAAATCAGTTTGAAAGCAAATATTTATAAATCCTGGAGGAAAAACACGGAGCAGAGGGCGGCAAGATTTTTCACGTCCAGCCGGCTTCTGTCGCAAAGGAAGCAGCATAGTCTGCTGCTGCTGCTTGGTTCTCTCAATCTCATTCCAGGAGGTCAAGAGGAAAGATACGTGGGCGGGGGTCGGGGGGGGACCCAAGAGAAAAAGAGTGTGCACTGAGTGTTAGAAAATGCGTTCCATAGTCAGGCGGGGAATCAGAACAGCAAGAGTCTTGGTTCAGGGTTGAAAACAACACACATCACTAGAAAGTGTTCCTTTTCTACTTCACTGCACGGCCAGGCTCTCCAGAGGCTCACGTCAGAAAGGCAGACACCAAAACAGATGCGTATCTGCATGTGACAGGCAGGGGTGATGGACGCCACGCTGAGGGCATGTCTACAAAGTCCCTGTCGACCTCCAAACTGTGTCCCTTCCTGCTGCAGCCCTCTCATCTCCAACGGGCTTGCCCACTGCCCACCTGGGAATCACTAGCGCCCCAGGCATATCTGCTGCTGCCAACAAGGTTTTTATTTATGAGGACCCAGTGGAACCCCATCCAAAAGTGCCCGAGGAAGATTCCACTACGGCAGATACAGAAACGCACCTCTCACACGGTGCTACAAGGCATCAGGTTTGGGAACACACCACTGCCTCCAAAAGCAACCCTCAGATGTTCAGAATGCAAGCAACACATTGCTGCAAGATCAAAGGCACGTGTCTGTGAGACAGAGGTTTAGAAGGATTTACAACGTGGTCCACCAGCTTCCACCTGCCGTGCCTTCCCAAGTCTGCAGAGCTGGCCGTGTCTTACGTAAGACACACAGCAAAGCACTTCTTCACAGCATCCCTAGGAAGGAAAAACACAAAGATGAATGAGAGATCATCACCCCAAAGGCTTCTAGAAGTGGTAAAGACCCTCCTTGAGATTTTCTGGGCACCTGGAGTAGATGCTACAGAGCAGAAAGCACCTGGACTCTGAGGTCAGCTCTACATGGCCCCAAACCTCAGCTTCAACATCTACTAGGAGGAATATCCTGGGCAAGTTACTTGTCTTGTTTGAATTTCAAATTCCTCATCTATAAAAGGGGATGTCGCCACTTATCCTACAGACCTGTTTGGGAATAAGTGCATTAACAGCAAATATTTTAAAATATATATATAGCTATCACAGAGCTCCCATTGTGGCTCAGTGGATTAAGAACCTGACATAGTGTCTGTGAGGATGCAGGTTCAATCCCTGGCCTCACTCAGTGGGTTAAGCCACAGTGTAGGTTGAAGATGTGGCTCAGATCCAGTGTTGCCGAGGCTATGATGAAGGCTGGCAGCTGCAGCTTCAATTCAATCCCTAGTCTGGGAATGTCCACATGCCACAGGGGGAAGAAAAAGAAAAAGGCTATCATTATAGGAAAAGACAGGAAGAAAGCGGAGACTTCCCAAAAATAAGAAATTACCTAGGACTGTGCATTTTATTATCAACCAGAAGCACAGAAAGCTCTGAAAGCAGTAAGTCAGGGAGTTCCCTTTATGGCACAACAGAAGTGAATCTGACTAGGAACCATGAGGTTGCAGGTTTGATCCCTGCTTGCTCAGTGGGTTAAGGATCCGGCGTTGCCTTAAGCTGTGGTGAAAGCAGTAAGTCAAACACGCAGCAGGTACAGGGAGCGCCACAGAGGCACTGAGCACTTGTTACCTGCTGTATGAGCCCTATCCCAGGCACTTACTCCTGGGAATTCAGTGCAGAGCATGCGAGGGGCTCGGCCAGTTACCATTCTGGTCAAGCAGGCATCTCCATCCCACCGCCACATGGGCCATGTCCTGGGGCTTCTCACCCCAGCTCTGTGCCTTGTGCTTTCGGCTGCACCTGTGCCAAGGAGACTGTGGTCGCACGGGGGAGGGAGGGAGGGAGGGAGGGTGAGAGAATGCCTTGGCATGAGCAGGCATTGCACTTTACTATCAAGACAATTCGAGGGCTGCATTCTGAAGACGCGCTCTGCACTGAAGTCCCCGTAGCTGCTCTGCACGAGAAGGGGTCTTAGGGCCCAAGGAGAGCCCTCAGGGCAGCTCGCAATACACCGAACATATTAAAGGACCTAGAAAACTGGAGCCCATGGCACAAAGCCACCCAGCCACCTTTAACGCATGGGCTGGTTGACTTCTCCTCAAATAGTCACGCCCCAGCTTCTTCCACGGTCAGCCACGGCCTGGGAAGGCATCAAGACGGAAGCCTGCTCTTCCTGCCTCCCAGCTCACACACATTTCTCATTTTCTTAGCAGTTAAGGAAAAGCCGTTTTTTTTTTTTTTTGGTTCACAGATCATGAAAAAGAAGAATGAGAATTAAATGGTGATGCAAGAAAAGAGACAGAGGCAAAGATCAAAGTGCCCATTTAGGGGGTCTGGAGGTCAGAAGCTCAGGGGAGAAGGGGCCAACCCACTCTAGTTAGCACGCGTCCTCCCAGGCCAGGCGGTGTCCAGTGAGCCGCCTGATTTCACTCTAGGAAACCCTGGTCCTCCAGGGTCCTGGCCCTGCTTCTTTTCCCTTTAGGAATTCTTTTCTGAGACGTTCCCATCCACAGGATCGTGCAAGAAAACATGTACGTCTTAGACCTCGTCATCTCTTGCTCAGTGATATTAAGGTGATAATTCACCTTTAGGCACATCTCCTCAAAAGTACAGGCTAAAAGAGTGAGAGTGAGCAAATACGTGCTGTCCATCACAGCACAGTGTTCCCGGCACCAGTAACCAGTGGACGTGGGTCAGTGCCCACCACCGGCTGTATGTTGGGTGGGGGTGACCCTTAGCTTACTAAACTACAGATCAGGCAAGTAACATCTGCCTATTTGTATCAAAGGATTTTAATAAAGATAAGATAGCGTGTACTCTCTGAAATGGCCCTCAACTAAAAGGCTCTGTGCACACATACCATCAACCCCAAATGACAGATGTTATAGTCCTAAACGCGGTCGGTCTTACCTCGCAAACGGTATGTAGGAAAGGCTATACCTACAATGGAAAAAAACAAAAGATCAAATCAAAGGAAGGAAGACCCTACAGTGGACCGGACTCTTCTGAGCTGTTAGAGCCCACGGGGATGTCTCCAGACCCTCTCCCTCCTCCGCGAGGAGGGCACACACGCGTGCACGCGCTCGCACATCCCCACACAGGAGCACACGCATGCTGCATCAGGTGTACAGCGGGGAGAGGGTGTGGTCTATGGCCAAAGCAGAAGCACCAAGCCCCACACGGAGATAGCTCGGTCACCTCGGCCTCTCGGGGTCACTGCTTTAACCAAATGAGCCATCAGGATCACCTACAACAGGCAGATTCCAGATATCTAGATGGCCTAGAGGCCCTATTCTAAGGAACACCAAACAAAATCCAGGCCAGGTGTCCTCTAATGTTTTATAAACCCTCAACAGAAGATAACTTCTACCCAGCTGGGATAAATTTTCTGCTCTGTGCCTATTACTTTTAAAAAGAAGAGAGAGGAGTTCCTGTCATGGCACAGCGGTTAACGAATCCGACTAGGAACCATGAGGTTGCAGGTTCGATCCCTGGCCCTGCTCAGTGGGTTAATGATCCGGCATTGCTGTGAGCTGTGGTGTAGGTCACAGATGCAGCTTGGATCTGGCGTTGCTATGGTTGTGGCATAGGCCGGCAGCTGTAGCTCCAATTTGACCCCTAGCCTGCAAACCTCCATATGCCGTGAGTGCGGCTCTAAAAAGCAAAAAAAAATAAAATAAAAATAAAAAGAAGAAAAGAAAAAAAATAGGAGTTCCCATCATGGCTCAGTGAAAACGAATCTGACTAGCATCCATGAGGACGCAGGTTCGATCCCTGGCCTCGCTTAGTGGGTTAAGGATCCAACATTGCCATATGTTATGGTGTAGGTCACAGACACAGCTCGGATCCCACATTGCTGTGGCTGTGGTGTAGGCGGGCAGCTGCAGCTCTGATTCGACCCCTAGCCTGGGAACTTTCATATGCTGCAAGTGCGGCCCTAAAAAGACAAAAAAAAAAGAAAAAAGAAAAGAAAGAAAATGGAACAGCAGAAGGGAAAAAAGAAAACCCACTACCAACTGCTCTATGGATGAAAGTGTAAGCAAGATATGATTCCTTGAAAACCCAGGCCAGAGATACCTTGGTGATCCCCGTTAGCTCAGCCCCCTTGCCCAGAAGGGAACCACACAGGGAGGAAACTGGCCACACCCCAAGGGACCAGGGCTGGGTGTCAGGGCAGCCTGGAAGTCGGTCAGCCCTGAGAATGCACAGTCAGAATACATCAGTGTTGGAAGGCACAGGGCCTTTGCCTGTATCCATATTAATGCCGAACCTTTAAAAACTGGCTTCAGAATCAGCCTAGAAGCAAAGAAAGGCATGTATTTGTGGGGACTAATTTCTGCTCCCAGAAGAAAACCAAAACATAAACCTAAGCCGTCACACTCGACCCTTTCAGTACCTGTCACATGAACGTCAGGCCATCACTCGTCTCCGTATGTGACAGTCGCCACATTCAGGAGCTCACTTACTTGCAACACAGTCAACTCCAAAGGCATTTACAAAGTACATTTATTCAAAAGTCCAAAATTTCCTAAGGGAAGGATGGCCGTTAAGCTTGTAGTCTCGGGATCCATTTCTGAGAAATAAGACTATACTTGATCCTTGGAAGTTTGAAAACTTTCTCAGTCCTGGGCTTTCTTTGCATTAGAGCCAATATTTTTCTCCAAAGTCAACCAAGTCACATCTTTTTTTTTTTACTAAAACTGTTCTGGCAGATAACATCCTTAGATAAACTCTGAACGTGCTACAGAAACGTCTCGGGAGCTATTGACTCCACACGGGCTATGGTCTCCTCACACTCTGCCATTGGAAAGGGCCATGAACCCACGGTCCCATCCATGGTTCTGAATAATAATGACTCCAGTGGTCCTTTCACTATGCCTGGCCCCTGGGCCACAAGTCCTTGGTCCTGCTACAGCCCACTGCCCCATGGTTTTCCACGTGGCCAGTCGGTTTCTCTCTGCTGACAAGTCACTTTCGTCCTTCTGTTAAATGATTCAACCTGTTACAAACATAGCACTCATTATTTTTCCTACCACTTTCCTTAATGCTTTAATGTCCGTTTGACTCGCAAGCCTCTTTTCACCAGCCCCTACAATCCTTCATTGTCCTTGCCCTTCCCAGATATGAGTGGTTGAGTGATGGTTGTAACATCTCAAAATCAACCATGAACCCAGCAGAAGCCACTGCGGGCAAAGAGCCTCCCACAACCACTCAAGACCACGCACGCCACCTCCTGTCAGTGGGCTGAGACGACAGGCTTTTACTCTGCAGTGTGACTTGACTCACATTATTAAGGATTCTGAAATTGAAAAGCTTCTGTCTTCCTAATCCTCCGGCCCACATCATGTGGGATTTTATCTCCTTCGGCTGCCTTAGTCAGAGATCAACGCAGGAGGGGACCATTGTAAAGGTTACTTACCACGTCAGGGCCAGAGACTGCAAAATGCAGAAGACAAGCGCAAGTCCCTTGCGCCGCTGAGAGAGAGAAAAAAAAAAAAGATACTGTTACAGGAATGTGTGTGACATGGGGCACAAACCAAAAAGGTTAGGGAAAATCCAAATACATACTTACCCAAAAGGCAAAACACAGGGTAAGTGCGAAACACAACTAAAGAGAGAAAGGAAACATTATTTAATTAATACAATGACAATGACAATGACAACAGGGGTGGGAGGTTTAAAGACATCATCCTTGACAAACTTACAACAATACTTCTCCAGCTGCAGGACTCAGACGCTGTGGTTACTGGGCAACCAAACGCATCCTTCACTTCAGAGCACTTAACCTACCTGAGCAGCCGTGTTTGGCAGCAGAGTTCAGATTCCACTGAAGTGAAACTGGCCAATAAGGACTCAAGCAGATCAAAAAGAGAAGAAAGCTCTTCGACTTTCAAATTTCCCCAAAATCTCTGCCCAGCCAACACAAGCAGGTTTCTGGTCCATCCATCCATCCGTCCGTCATTTCATCGAAATGTATTAAAATAGGTTTAACACGTAACTCTTTAACTTCTGCCCAACACTAATGTCTGGAGTAGAAAGGGCATGTGTGGACAAAGGTTACCATGAGATGTCAATCTCACAGCCAGCGAGTTAATTATTTGTGGGCACTTCGCCTAACACTTTCCCTGAGTCCTTTCTTAGAAGTGCATTCTGCAAGAGACTTGTCCAGGCCATCTACACCCAGGGCTGGCCAAGGACAATCAGGACTCCAGCTGTCAGTCAAGACTGTCATCTCCATCCTGCTGTATCAGTAACCACTCAATAAATAGGACCAAAATAATTGCTTGGTGCCCAGCCCCGTGCCAATAACACTCTGAAAGGACACAAAATAGTAGCAAATGTGGGCATGGTCTTAGAGAACTTACCCATTGGAACAAATGAGATGTACACAAGGGAAACTAAAATAACAGTGTGTTGCTCAAGTTCTGGGCATTGCAATAATTACTACGTAAGTCCAGAGAGTGTGGTCTGGGATGTCAGGATGGGCCATAGAAGGAAATGGCCCAAGGAAGGGAGAGGCATTCTGGGTTATTGGGGCAGGAAGATGGGACAAGACCGAAGGCGCTGTTGTCAGAGCGGGGTGGGTGCTGGGCCATGAAGAGACTAGACCTGCTTCAGGAAAACCAATGAAAACCAACAGGATCCCAAGGTCAGATCACTGCAAGGGAAAAAAGAGCCCACACTAGGAGACTGGACACTGCTCCAGAGAATGAACCCTGGGTTCCAATTCACTCCCTCTAAGCTCTGCTTGTATGAGGCATCACCCATCACCAGGAGGGTTAGTACTGTATGAGTTTGGCTAATCTGACCAGCAACACCTTCTGGAGGGGAGGGGCTTTCTAGAACTGGCAGAGCTTGAAGACCAACTAAAATACAAGCAGTGGGAAGAGAGGCAAAACGACCAGATGACGAATGCTCCCTTCTGCCACAGTGGTTACAGGCAGTAAGGCAAGATGAAAGGGAAAAGGGTGGAAATCTTCAGGTTTAAGAGGACAGGAATTCCACACAGTGAAAACAAAAACTCTCGTTGCAGACACCCAGGTAACAGGCAGATCTTACCAGCACCAGGATAGTTGCAATCAAACGTGTCGGTTCAAACATTCGTTTCAGCTGTTTCAATGGTCCCATGAGGAAGACAGTGCTACGAGGCAAACACACACACGCACATAAAACGAGCTTGCTCAGAGCAGAACAGAACCCCAGGAGGCACACCGAGGTGCCTGCCTATCGCCTTCTCTGCTCACCCGTGGCAGTAACAGCACTAACTGCAGCTGACACTTGAAAAGCCTGCGTCAGGCAGTGCCCTTAAAGGCCTGTTATGCCTTATTCTCACCTAATCCAGCAACATTTTACAAACTTATCCACAGGAATAGTTATCAGACTTGCAGGTGAAGAAACTTAAGTCTAGAAGGACCTGATTCTTAGCCAAGGCCACCTAACTAGAGAATGGCAGAGTGAGGCTCTGGGTGCTGACCCCAAACCACATTCATAACCCACTAGGTTAAAGGACCCCCCCACACCCCGCTTCCGAGTGCTACTTGCCTCCTTAACAGCCTACCTATGGAAACAAACCAACCAAAAAGACTCAGGTAATCTAAAAAAGGAAAACCACGTCTTGCAGGCTTCGGTAGGTTATGTTAAAAAGCAGAAAATTTTTCTTTCGTTATCTCCATGGAACAATTTTTTTCTTTTTTTAAAGGCTGCACCCAAGGCATACGGAGGTTCCCAGGCTAGGGGTCGAATTGGAGCTGTAGCTACCAGCCTACGTCACAGCCACGCAGGATCCAAGCCGCGTCTGTGACCTACACCACAGCTCACGGCAACACCACACCAGCTCACAGCAACGCCGGATCCTTAACCCACTGAGCAAGGCCAAGGATCGAACCTGTGTCCTCATGTATGCTAGTCTGCTCCGTTACCCATTGAGCCACGATGGGAACTCCTCCAGGGAACAATTCTAATAATGACAGTAACATCAGCTGTGATTTGCAGAACATTTGCTAAATGTTGGGTGTCGCATAATGACCTCACTACAGCCTCTCAACAACTCTGTGAGTTAGACATTATTACACTTATTTTAGAGCTGAGAAAATGAAGCTTCAGAAAGGCTAGTTTACTTATCCAAGACGACACAGCCAAGCACTTCAAAGAGCTGACATTCCAACCCACATCTGCTGGATTCCCAAGCTCCAAAAGGCAGCCCCAGTTTGCCTTCGGTAGGAATAGGACTTGAGAGGTGGCTTGTGAGAAAGAGAAAACACGAATGAAGCAGACATTTCCGCCTAACACATCACCTGCCAGGGCCAGCCAGATGCCATGTTTCCCAGCTTCTGAAGGAACTGCCCTCGTGGTATCACCCCAGGGGTAGCTGGTGACAGACAGGGTTTAAGACAAGCCAACCAGCAAGTGACAGTAGCTTCTGAGTATTCAATAAAAACAATCTTTTTTAAATAAGTCTCCCTCTCTTTGAAATGCCATGAAGTTTCTGTTTGAATTCAAGGCTATACGCAAGTGAGGCATTTGAGCTGAATGCACTCTTGAGCCTACATTGAGCAAGAAGCAAAAGCCGGAGTTCCCGTCGTGGCGCAGTGGTTAACGAATCCGACTAGGAACCATGAGGTTGCGGGTTCGGTCCCTGCCCTTGCTCAGTGGGTTAATGATCCGGCGTTGCCGTGAGCTGTGGTGTAGGTTGCAGACGCGGCTCGGATCCTGCGTTGCTGTGGCTGCGGCGCAGGCCAGTGGCCACAGCTCCGATTAGACCCCTAGCCTGGGAACCTCCACATGCCGTGGGTGCGGCCATAAACCCGCGGCCATAAAATGATAAAAAGGCAAAAAAAAAAAAAAAAAAAAAAAAAAAAAAAAAAAAAAAAGAAGCAAAAGCCAAGACTGGCCTTGAACATTAAATGCAGCATGTATAAAAAAAATATGAAGGATTACAGGCAAAGCTGTAACCATACCCTGGAAATAACAATTCTCTCCCTTTGTTATCTCTCTGAGCAAAGCTGCCAAGAGTCAGTTCTATTAGGATTTGCTAAACAGTTCTTTTGGGCTAACGAGCATACCCACATACTTATGCTCAGTCTAAACTCCATTATAAGCTACACTGTCTGCCCAGAGTAAACCCTCCCCAAAAGTTAGTGTTTGAGAAATATTTAGAGACGAAATCAGACATTTCCAAGGGCCATCACTGTACCATCACAGAATTAATAAATTAAGCTTTAAGATGACTAGTGTCATGCACTCGATCATTTAGTTAATTGACATTTCCTGCCAGAAAAAGCCCTAGGTTTGGGGACAATTAGGGACAAGACAGAGGTGTGGCCCTTGTCAAGTGGCTTATAGACTTATACCAAGCCAATGTAATAAAATGCTGTGTTGTCACATAAGTATACATGGGAGATATTGAAGCCCTATAAAGGAGGAAAAGGAGGTCATGATTCTGGAGGGGAAAGGAGAATTAAAAGAAGTTTCATAGAAGGGGTAACTTCTCAGCTAGGTCTTGACACATGAGCTAGTACCCACCACATGGGGAGTGCAGCACCCCAGGCAGAGAAAACAGCTCAAGCAGAGGCACAAAGACTTTTGGGGAAATGCAACTTCAGCCTGGATGAAGAGGAGGACTGGGTAAAAGGCAGATCTTGAAGGGCCAAGGGGTTTGGACTTCACCCTAGAGACGGAACAGGGAACCACGAAGGGGGTTACACACGGCATTAAATAAATGGCTCCAAAGCTCTGCGGAAAAGAGCCTGCAGAGGGGCCAGAGAGGAGGGAAAACAGCCCAACAGGGGACTCTTAGAGCTGCTCAGATGAGCAGTGATGGAGCCCAGAGCTAAGAGCAGCTGAGATACCACTTCCTCCAGGAAGTCTTCCAGGCTCCCCAGGTCGGGTCAGATCAGCTCACCTACCCTTCCCTGAGCACTCCTCTCTCCATATCCTATTACGTTATAAGTTGACGTGTCTATCTGGTCAACCAGTGAGCTCCATCCCGGCAGGAGCTGAACCCTACTTGTCCATGAATCCCCAGACCCCAGCCCAGTGAGAGCATGTGAGTCAATCAACAAGGGGGAGCAGCAGTAAGACTTGAGCAACAGAGAGGGCAGTGCTGTGAAGCTTGAAGAAATCACTCAGCTGCTCTCTACCACAAAAAGTTGCAACGGGTAGTCCAGTTCCTGCTTTCTCCCAGGGGTCCTTCAAAGATGAACTAAGCTATGGAGTTCTTATTGTGGCTCAGTGATACCAAACCCAACTAGTATCCATGAAGATGGGGGTTCAATCCCTGACCTCGCTCAGGGGATTAACGATCTGGCATTGCTGTAGCATAGGTCACAGACACAGCTTGGATCCTGCGTGGCTGTGGCTGTGGGGGTAGGCTGGCAGCTACAGCACTGATTCAGCCCCTAGCCTGGGAACTTCCATATGCCACAGGTACGGCCTTAAAAAGCAAAAAAAAAAAAAAAAAAAGATCTAAGATATAAAAATACATTGAAGTTAAAAAAAAAATACCAAGAGGGAAGGGGAGGGAGGGGGAGGGACTGGGATTTGGGGGTTAATAGATGCAAACTGTTGCCTTTGGAATGGATAAGCAATGGGCTCCTGCTGTATAGCACTGGGAACTATGTCTGGTCACTTGTGATGGAGCATGATAATGTGAGAAAAAATAATATATACATGTATGCGTGACTGGGTCACTTTGCTATGCAGTAGAAAATTGACAGAACACTGTAAATCAGCTATAATGGAAAAAATAAAAATCATTATAATAAAAAAATTAAAAATAAAATATATAGGAGTTGACATCATGCTGCAGGGATTAATAAATACAACTAGGAACCATGAGGTTGCGGGTTCGATCCCTGGTCTCGTTCAATGGGTTAACGATCCGGCGTTGCCATGAGCTGTGGTGTAGGTTGCAGACACAGCTCGGACCTGGCGTTGCTGTGGCTGTGACATAGGCTGGCAGCTACAGCTCCGATTCGACCCCTAGCCTGGGAACCTCCATATGCCACAGGTGTGGCCCTAAAAGGACAAAAGACAAAAAATTAAAAATAATAACAAAAATAAAATAAGATAAATATATATACAAAGAGACATGATACGGAAGTGATGTATTTGAACTACCTCTTTTCTCTCCAAATCCTTAAAACTATTGAAGCATCTTCTGCACCCACCTCCAAATACAATCCACATCCATTCTCCCATCTAATAATTGGCTAAGGTTAGATTAAAAAAAAAAAAAACTGTTACCTCCCAATAGATGCAATGTTACCAAAGGTATAAAACACCGCAAAGAGGTAGAGTCCCTTCTCCGGAACCCAGAGCAGAAAAGTTCCCTAGAAGATAAGGCACAAGGCATTTGCAGTGAGGAACCCCCCGCCCCCTGCAGCCACACAACCAGGAGCACCAAGGGACCTGTGCCCCTTCCCCAGCCTTCAGCTCCCTCTCTGCCTCCCTCGCCTCCCTCGCCTCCCCCTCCCCTTCTCTGGCACTAGTCCAGCATTCCAGGAAGAGCCAAAGAGCAAAGGAGGTGGATGAAAGGTGAATGATGGAAGGAGGGGAGCGGGAAAAGACCCAGAAGTGGACGGCAGTCTTACCAGCAGTGAACAGAGAATTCCTGCAGCAAAACAGGCGATGAAGCCTTTTATTCTGGTACCCGAACTTAAGGAAGTTGCCTCAACAACCTGAAATTAAAGCAAAAAAAAAAAAAAAAAACTAATGACATATATGTGAGCGCATTATTTAACTGCCAAAAACAAAGGAAGCACATAACTAAATTTAGAATGCATACGGAGGAAGGAAAGAACACAGAATCCTTCTTGCTCACAAGAACCCTCATGAGTCACTGAATCCAGCTCCTCATCCAACCATGAATCTCTGGAGCCTCTAGTTGGATGTCTCAAGACCAACGCATTACACAAGCAGGAAGGCAAGACGACAGACCCTAGAGTGGCCCAAGCCCTTACTGCAGCCCAGGCAGGATGGGCCACAACTGGAAAGGCGTGAGCTCTGCCGGGCAGGGACCGGGAGATGGGCAAAAGACAGGGGCGGCATTCAGACACTTGGTTCTGTTGGACACCATCTCTGACGTCAACCAGCCAGGCTTCTGCACTCGGCACTCGCTGCTCCTGCACGCCCTCCTGGGACCCAAGAGAGCTCAGGCTCTCATTCTAATCAAGACTCAGGCGAGTCCACTCACTCTTGGTGCTGATGCTGGTCTTCAAGGTGATGGCATCAGCCATGCCAGGAGGATCCACAGACGGATCCTCGTTAATTAGTGACTGCCCTCTCATCCTTCTTGGCCACCACGATTAATCCCTGCCAGGAGCAAAGTTCAAAGGAGGCCAAGATTTCCAGGAAAACTCTGCTAAAGCAAGGGAGCCTGTGAGTAGCTCCCAAGGACTTTTTTTTCCCCATGTCAAAAATGACATCCAAGTGTCTGCACCTGAGACCGTCCCAGTCTGTCCACCTGACGCACGGGCCACAGATGCTCCACCCTCGGCACAGGCAGCTGCCAGTGAGGCCAAAGGCCTGTCCTCCTGCCCAGCCAAGACAAGGTAGCCAGGCCCCATGCATATTCACCCGGAGCTCACCTCGAGGGGCCAGCGCAGTCCCCATCTGGCATGTGGTGAAAGCTTACTGGCCACACATCCCCCCAGCGGATGGAGGAGGCCAGTGGCGGCAGAGGCTGCCAGGGTCACTAGGCTGGCAATTCCCTCGACCCTGGCTACTCCCAGCTCACGGTCCAGTTCTCAACCCTGCCCCCGAGCCTCCTGTCAAATCAGAATGTAGAAGAACGGGACCAGAGGCTCCCCGAGGTGTGGCAGGCTTGGCTATAAAACAGCTTCCTTCCCACTCAGGAGAAAGGTATTTAGCACAGGTTATCAAAAGGGGCTCTCTTTCTACCCCATATGTTCACACATTCTGAAAGTGGGCTCACTGCACTGCAAACGCGCTGCCCCTGCCCAACACACACACACACACACACACACAGAGCACTTGCAGAACCACGTGGCAACAAATGACCCTGCACACAACGGCACACTCAAGGATGGTGACACAGAGCGGACGTGTCAGAAAGGGCCACCTGGAGGGAGTTCCCTTCGTGGCTCAGTGGTTAACGAATCTGACTAAGAACCGTGAGGTTGCGGGTTCAATCCCTGGCCTTGCTCAGTGGGTTAAGGATCTGGCGTTGCTGTGGCTGTGGCGAAGGCCGGCAGGTGTAGCTCCTGCTAGACCCCTAACCTGGGAACCTCCATATGCCGCGGGTGTGGCTCTACATAAAGGCAAAAAGACAAAAAAAATAAAAGGGGGCCACCTGGAAAACCTATCGTCCAAAATGGAGGCTAACACTCTGTTGCTGTGAGGCTTCACTGACATCCTAGATAATCAGGTCAGACTCCTCCTGACTAACCTGTTCAAACTCCCAATAAAGACAGAACGAAATCAAAGGCTCCACTCTTCCTACTCATACAAGAACCAAAGAACCTGGAGTTTCCTGGTGGCTCAGTGGGTTAGGGAGTTGTGTACTGTCACTGCTGTGGCTCTGGTTACTGCTGTGACGACAGTTCGATCCTAGGGAACTTTCTACATGCTGGCAGCTAACCAAAGACCTCACCTTGCCAAGGTAGAAAAAAGAACGGAGCTGCAGAGAGGGATGAAACTGTGGTAGTGGGATTGGACTGGACTCCTTGCCTGAGCATTATGGCATCCACAGAGATATGTTAAAAGACTTAACCTCTTTGTTAAAGATGATAAGCCATTGGAGTTCCCGTAGTGGCACAGCAGAACCAAATCTGACTAGGGACCACGAGGTTGCGGGTTTGATCCCTGGCATCGCTCAGTGGGTTAATGATCCGGCATTGCCGTGAGCTGTGGTGTAGGTCGCAGATGCAGCTCAGATCTGGCGTTGCTGTGGCTCTGGTGTAGGCCGGCGGCATCAGCTCCAATTAGACCCCTAACTGGGAACCTCCATAAGCCGCAGGTGAGCCCTAAAAAGACAAAAAAATAAATAAAATAAGTGATAAGCCATAAGGCTAAGTATCAATTTGACACGGCCTTGACATCTAGAGCACAAAATAGTCTCAACAGGATGGTGAGATGCCAGCCCTTGTAAAACTCAAAAGCGCTGACAATAGGAAGCAGTTCTGGTTTCTACCTTCAGAAAGGAAATTAACATGTTGGTTCCACGCATCTCTCAAGCTGACTCCCATCTAAATGTCGCCCAGTTTGTCAAAATGCGGGAGGGGAGATAACTTTTCACCATTGGGCTTTTTTTTTTTTTTTTACTTAATGAATTTTATTTCAATTATAGGTGTACAAAAAATCATCACAAGTCAATTCACCATTGGGCTTCTCTACGAGTTCTTTCACACACATGCTTTGGTCACAGGCAAAAGGAAGCCGGGGCTCCACTTCTAACTGAATCCAATGAAAGGTAAAGGCTTCTTTCTGCCAATTTGTGAAAAATCAACTCTCCCTAAATTCACAGTTTCTGGAAATTGCTCATGCACTTTTTGGAAGTGCGAGTGGCTGGAATAGCACCTGGATAGACTCTGCAGGCAAACAGCTCACAAGCTGTCTGACTGGCAGTTATGCACAAAGGCCCCTTTGACCCTGGGATGTGGAGAGAAGAAGAGAGGCTCTTGCCAAAAAGAAGAGAAGTTGAGAAATATCCAGGGAAACGGGACTGGTAACCAGAAGCTGGTGAGAAAGCAATGCTGCCTCATTCCTGTGCTTTCAAACCAGGCGCCACTCAGACCTTCCTTGTCTCCGGAGTTCTACACAGGAAACATAAAGCCTGGACTTGCAGAAAGAATCCTATAGAAACTAGAGATTGAAGGGAGATTTATAAAGATGGGGTATCAATCCGAAAACTCAGCAAGAGGCTCTCTGTGACCAGACATTGCCAAATGAGTTTTATAATTCCCTAGTTTCATATCCAGGAGAAACAGAACTAGTCATACCTTTATTGTTTGCATTAAAAGAAGAACAATTTTTGGAGTTCATGTTGTGGCTCAGTGGTTAACGAATCCGACTAGGAACCATGAGATTGCGGGTTCGATCCCTGGTCTTGCTCAGTGGGTTAAGAATCCGGCATTGCAGTGAGCTGTGGTGAAGCTCGCAGACGTGGCTCGGATCCCCCGTTGCTGTGGCTGTGGCGAAGGCCGGCAGCTACAGCCCCTGTTAGACCCCTAGCCGGGAACCTCCATATGCCGCGGGTGCGGCCCTAGATAGGGCAAAAAGACAAAAAAAAAAAAAAAGCACAATTTTTTATGGAGTTCCCTTGTGGTGCAGCAGGATGCAAGGCTGTCACTGTAGTGGCTTGGGTTGCTGCTGTGGTGTAGTTCCAGTCCCTGGTCCAGGAACTTCCACATGACATGGGCATGGCCAAAAAGAGAAAAGAAAAGAAAGAACAACAATTTTTTAAAGCAATCACTTCTGGTGACATCGGACAGCTTTTATAATTGAATGTCAAGAGACTTTAAGCACCCCTCTCCCCCATCAAACTTCCTGCCCAAAACAGAAATTTCAATAGAATCATCCAGCTTTGCCAGCCTTAAAACCATGGGAAATGCGAGACTATTAAGTCATTACCAATATTTTCAAGGAGGCCCTGACCTAATAAAAACTAAGCCAAGAAACAACCCTGAGAGTGAACTCAGCTGGCCATGAAATGCTTCCTGGGAGCTGGGGCTCAGGAAGTGCCACACCACGATGTACACACACAGGAATCTCATACTCAGAAAGAGGAAACCGACGGCAGAGTTTTAGAACATGAAAGAAGCACCTAGTCTTTCTAAAATATTTTTAATACATTCCCGGGCTTACACTTTAAAGCCCTTCATTGTGTCCAACACAAAGCATTCACCGTTTCACGTAAAAGCAAACTCAGCATTTATGTTTTCAATCTGTACTACAGCATTCTCTCTTGGCATCTATCTACCGCTTCATGATGATTTTTTGAATCACAAAATCTGCATCATCCCCACCATCAAACTCCTCCCCAACCCCAGAATCCTCAGAAATACAGTTCCGTCTTGAACCCCAGCTGCTCGAAAAAACTCATGGACAGTTCATGCGGCATAAAGCTTTAAATAAGCATGACTTGTCAGCCGCCTAAATTTTCTTAGGCCTCATCTGAGGTTTAGCTCATGAGTTTATAACAGAAGCCAAAATCCAAGAACAAGGAACTCAGGAAATTACTCCCGAGTCTTGACCAATTAATAAAGGCAACAGATTTAAAAGAATCCGCAGGCTGTTTTAAAATGTCCAAAGAAGTTAAGCTCCAATTCTTCTAACCCTCAATGCCTACAGTGTTACCTCTTCAAGGAGAAGAGTCAAGAGAGCAAGTTGTTAGGGTTCTGAGATTTCATAGAAGGGGTGGAGGTATCAGGGTTACAAAAAACTCAGAAAAAATCAGCAACCCCGAAAGCGGGCGAAAGAAGCATGCTGAGATAACCACCACAGACACTGATGAAAACTGGAGGAGAAACTTAGGTTCTGAGTTGAAAGAAGCCATATCATCTTGCTCAACACCTTCATTTTATAGATGAGGAAACTGAAGCCCAAAAAATACACCAAGCAGTAAAGACACATGTCACTTTGTCATCTACAAAGGAAAAAATAAATAAATAAATAACCAAAGTTGAAAGCACTAGAAATAGAAAATAAATATTCTGCATGGCTGTGGCTGTGGTGTAGGCCGGCAGCTGCAGCTCTGATCCAACTCCTAGCCTGGGAACTTCTGCATGCCGAGGATGCGGCCCTAAACAGCAATAAATAAATGAATGAATAAATAAATAAATAAATAAATATTCTCTGTGGCTCTAGAACATACGGCATTAGTGCTCAGGCTTCAGCTCCACCAGCTCTTTCTGATAAAAACAAACAAGCCTGCAGGTGGCCTCACTGTGGTCCTGGGCGACCACGAGGTCTGCAAGTAGAGTGTGGTCCCTTCCCTCCAAGAGTTCATGGTTTTCCTGGACACGGAAAGAACAGGACAGTGACAACCCACAACCTAAACTGGGCACAAAGGCAGCCAGAAGCAGCACAGGGGCGCGGTCACAAGCCCCGTCGCGCCCTGAGTACCACCGAGCAGGGACGGCTACCTGGGCCCCCAGTCCAGGTTTCCACCCAATGAGAACTCTCTCCTCCAGCCTGTCAGGGGCCGCTGCCTAGTCCGGCCCTAAAGCCCTTTCCCAGGACAGCAAAACGACGGGGCTGACTGGGGCTGACGGTCGGGGATAGTCACCCTCCCAGTTGCAGCTGTTTCCAGGTTTTTGCTCCAGCGCGACCCCTTTTTTTTTTTTTTTTTTTTTTTCGCCTTTTGTCGTTTCAGGCTAGGGGTCTAATGACAGTCACAGCAACGCTGGATCCGAGCCGCGTCTGCAACCTACACCACAGCTCACGGCAACGCCGGATCCTTAACCCACTGAGCAAGGCTAGGGATCGAACCCGCAACCTCATGGTTCCTAGTCGGATTCGTTAACCACTGCGCCACGACGGGAACTCCCACCGCGACCCTCTCTTTGAGGGAGCGGGAGAGGCGGAGGGGAATGGGACGCGGCGGAAGGCTGAAGGGATCCAGAACAAAAAGAGGAAACAGGTGCCAACCGCCCTGTGCAAAGTGTCTGGGCCCCAGCACTTGGCGGATGGAGAGTCGGGGAGCCGCGGGGGTCCTGAGCCCAGCAGGGGAGGAGGAAGGAAAAGGGGCAGAGCTGCTTTCCAAATAATCCTGTAAGTCCTGCTCCCTTTTCCCACCAGTCAGCAACAGGCGCTCAAGGAGCTGGAGGCGGGACTCCGGTGTCTGTGGGGCACCCAGGCCCGAGCGCCCTCCCAGGCCCACCGAGACCCGGGCCGGGGGTCGGCAGCTACCTGGCCGGATAGGCGCGGCCGGAGGGCGGCGCACTCACCTCGGACAGACCGCCCCGGTCTTCGGCGTCCTGCCCGCTGAGCACCTTCTTCAGCTTGTCCATGGCAAGTCCGGTTCACTCCGGCTCCGGCCCCCCGCCAATCACCTGTTGCGCAGGTTGAGGCGCAGGCTCTTCCGTGTGCTCCGCCCCGGCCCCGCCCGCCACGGTGCGCCCCGCCCCCGCCCGCCACGGTGCGCCCCGGCCCCGCCCACCACGGCGCGCCCCGCCCCCGCCCGCCACGGTGCGCCCGGCCCCCCCCGCCACGGTGCGCCCCGCCCAGGTATCTGCCCTCCTGGCGGTTGCCAGCGCCTGCGCTCGGCGAGCTCCGCGCCCGCCTTCGGCACGCCCGCTTTTACCCGGCTGGATTGGGTCTCGGAAGGCGGGACGCGAAGGACGGTTGGGTTTCAGGTCCACCCAGCATGGCTGAACTTAGGTCCGGCGCCGGGTACCGCATGCCAGCCGGCCACCCCGCCGGGGCCCTCGTAGGTTCAGTCGACAAACGCGGAGGCCGCGGCACGTGCGAGATACTGCAAAAAAGAAAACGGTGAATCTTGGCCCCTCCTCTCCCCTCGCCCCACACTTTCTGTGGTACGGATGCAGACTGGTAAGCAGATGCTATGGGGAATCCGCGTTCTGATTGTAGTGACGCTGGAAATAACTGTTTAAAAGGCACTGGAGTTCCCTGGTGGCTCAGCGGGTTAAGCATCCAGCCTTGTCACTGCGGTGCTCTACTGTAGCAAGCATGTCTCCGTGCAGCCCCCCCCTAAAAAAAGGGCATTTGAGGCCAACTGGAGTAAATCAAATCTATAACACGCTTTGTGGAAAGTTAACAAGAAAAATACTACGGTAATTCTAGCTGGAAATGCATCATGAGGAATGATTTGGGTAAAAACTTGAACAGGCAGAACTTGAGTAAGGGAGCGAGGAAAGATATATTAGACTGTTTTGTGTTTCTTGGATTGTTTGTTTTACTGACCTCAAACCCAGCTCCAACGCTAATGATTCTATGTTGGGGAGTCCACGTAACCCCGAGGACAGTGCCAGAGCCAGGACGTGGGTTCACATCTCAAACTGCTTGCTGGAGACTGTCAGGGAAAATAACTTCAAGGTGAAATAACCTTAGGAGCTCCTGTTGTGGCTCAGCGAGTTAAGGACTGGACATTTTCTCTGTGAGGCTGGGGGTTCATTCTGGGTCCTTGCTCAGTAGATTAAGGATCCAGCATTGCCACAAACTGTGGAGTAGCTTGCAGATGGGGCTCAGATCCAACATTGCTGTGGCTGTGGTATAGGCCAGCAGCTGCAGCTCTGGTTTGACCCCTAGCCCAGGAACTTCCATAGGCTGCAGGTGCAACAATAAAAAGAAAAATAAAAAAAGGATGAAATAAGCTTAGAAAGGAGTTCACATTGTGGCACAGCAGAAGCGAATCTGACTAGGAACCATAAGGTTGCGGGTTCGATCCCTGGTATCGCTCAGTGGTTTAACGATCCGGCGTTGCCGTGAACTGTGGTGTGGGTTGCAGGTGCGGCTCACATCTGGTGTGGCTGTAGCTGTGGTGTAGGCCGGCAGCTACAGCTCTGCTTAGACCCCTAGCCTGGGAACCTCCACATGCCGCAGGTGCATCCCTAAAAAGACAAAAAAAAAAAAAAGAAAAAGAAAGAAGCTTAGAAAAACAAATCCACAGAAAGGTTACCAGGAGCACCCACTAGAGAATCTTCCTGCAGCCTCTCTCACCCCCAAACACACACACACACGAGAGAACATTTATTGAAAGAGGAGTGCTGTGTCTGACTTGAGTGAATTTAGATACTACCAAGAACTTGGGCCTGTTACTATTCTAAATCAACCAGGCAAAAGGATTTGCAAAGGTCCCTATTCAAGTCAGTCAAGTGGTTGTGGTGACATCCCTTTGTGTTTTCATCTTTATGGACGGGCAAACATTCTATGCTTTATGATTTTGCTTTACACCTGAGATTTTGAATAGCAAAGGCTGTTGTTGTTCTTTATGCTCTTGATGCCCTTTTACCCTCTTGTTCCATCCACTCAAGTAAATTCCTGCACGTCTCTCAAGACTCTTGAAATAACAAGGCAGACTGGAAACTCATCATCCACCATGGAGTTAGGAAGATCTGAGGGTTACAGCTCTAGCATCATCCCTCACTAGCTTTGTGGCATTGAGCAAGTTACTTAACCTTTCTTGTCCTCAATTTTCTCATCTGTAAAATGGCCAGAAATGACTACCTCTGAAAATTACTGTGGGACGTCAACATGATGGTAGATGTAGAGAAACTGGAACACGGCAGGCATTCCGTTGGCAACTAATGGAAGCTGATGTTCTTTTGTCATCCTCTCTGCAACCAACCCACACTGATGCAGCTGATGCTCTTTCCTCTGTGTTCCCAAAGCAACTTAAACACATCTGTAAGTACTCACCTTTTTTTTTTTTCCTTGCTTTTTTAGGGCCACATCTGCGGTATATGGAGGTTCCCAGGCTAGGGGTCTAATCGGAGCTGTAGCCGCCGGCCTACGCCACAGCCACAGCAATGCCAAATCCGAGTCGCGTCTGCGACCTACATACACCACAGCTCAGGGCAACACCAGATCATTAACCCGCTGAGCGAGGCCAGGGATCGAACCCGCAACCGCATGGTTCCTAGTCGGATTCGTTAACCACTGAGCCACAATGGGAACTCAGGTAAGTACTCACTTTTATCATGGTTTTGTCTGTCTCCTCTACATTGTGAAGCCCTAATAGTCTTAGTTCTTTACTCTCTGAACCGGGAAGAGAACCCACAAAACAGGTGCTCAGATTTACTATCTGCATGAGTGAGTGAATGAGAAACTTTGTGTCTGTCTTTTGCCATCCAGGGAATTGTAACAGCCAGGTTGGCAGTTAGGGAAATGTGGAAATGTGGTACCCAAGTCAGCATGCAAAGCCTATTTTTGCCCGTGGAGAACGCCGGTCTTGCTCTCTGCCTCCACCCTGCGTTCATCAAAGTAAATGAGATTTTGATCAGAAAGGTAATACCTGCAATCTCATCTCATGCCTAAAACTAGTATTTCTGTAAGAGCTGGGTAGGGATAGACTCTGCTATTGGCCCAGGCTGGCAGGGGAGCCTGCAAATCACAAACACACACACGCAAATGCAGTAAAGGACACAGTACTTGCTTGGGACTCATACTCAGCACAGCAACACCTTTTCTCATCAGTAATGCTGTTCAAGCCCCAGGGAACCACTTCTTCATGTTTCCTGCCCAGTGTTATTGAAACCAAAGGTGACAGCATCTGAATGTTGTGAAGGTCGTGGGTTTTGCCACTAGCTGTGCGGACAGATATTGCTTTGGAGCTGGTGGGTTACAAACTGTGGAAGAGCTTAGGTAACAGAAAAGAGACAAGTCTGCTTATCAGATCACTCCACTAAGATGCCTTCAGTGCCATAGAGTCTGATATAAAAATATGTTAGGGAACTGTTGACTGAAGCCACCCACCTTGGTCAGGCTTCCGTTGTCTCACAACAGAAGGTCCTGATAAGGACCCGCTGAAGCCCTGAAAACTAACTGGGAGGGACCAATAGGAGGGAGGAGATGACCAACCTCCCAGAATCCTTGGCTCTGGAATCCATCTTGCCTGAGAGATATGCCACCTGGAAGGACCCTAACCCAAACGAGACATGGGCTGAGCAAGACAATTGACTAGAGACAACCTGGAAACGAATCCCATTCCGGTACAACTAGAGGCTGTGAGCCACCTATCTGAGCAGTTCTCCTGGGTTGCTTTACCCCAGTGTTCTCTGCCCGAGGCACCCCTTGCCAATAAAATCCTTAGCTTTGTCAGCAAGTGTATATCCTCAGACAGTTCATTTCCAAGTGCTAGATAAGAGCCCAGCTGCCACGTCCAGCACTTCAGGGCAATGGGAGATCCTGAAAGAGGAACGGTGGTACAATAAAACACAGAAGACTCTTACATTTAGAAAGGAGGGGACCAGGAGGCCCTCTGTTCTGCAGGACAAAGGCCCTGGGCTTTAGTCCACATGACTTTTATTAAGGAAGGTGGCGTATGTAGGTTAGCGGGCAAGGACAGGCACAGGCAATGACAAAGCTATCCCTTAGTGATATCAAAGGGAACTACTAGCAATGAAGTTACTGGCGCATACCTCTAGGACACAGTGCAGCTGTTGATAGAATAGCATGGTTAATGCGTAAGTCCCTCATCTGGTCTTTGAAGGAACCCCTATACTTGAGAACTCTTCAGCATACACGCTTTTCTGGCTTTGCCACACACCAAGTTTGCTTTCTGCAGGGTTCACCAGTTCAGTGGTCTCCAGCACCCATTCTCAGGCCTTGGAAGGTGTCCCCTTTTCTGCAACAAATACATCATCTCCCGGTAGTGCCAAGTATCCTTTTTTTTTTTTGCCTTTTTTGTCATTTTAGGGCGGCACCCGCGGCATATGGAGGTTCCCAGGCTAGGGGTCTAACAGGAGCTGTAGCCGCCGACCTTCACCACAGCCACACGGGATCCGAGCCGCGTCTGCAACCTACACCACAGCTCACGGCAACGCCGGATCCTTAACCCACTGAGCAAGGCCAGGGATCGAACCCGCAACCTTATGGTTCTTAGTCGGATTCCTTAACCACTGAGCCACAATGGGAACTCCAAAAGAAGTCTATTTTCAAAGCACCAGTGCACGCATTTTATGTTAAGTGATGATGAAATTACCTGCATCAGGAAACTATAAGCCTTGTGGTCCAGACAGCCACATCTACAGCAAAACTAAATACAGAATCTCAGTCTGAGGCAGAAGGGTGAGGAGTCTACAACCAGCAGGACTGGAGCATAGGGCTTTTAGCCCAGGGAAAACCTGGTCAGCCTCCTTTCCCTCAGGGTTTTCTCTCTACCCTCTACCAGGCAGCCTCCCTGTCCCGCATTGACTTAGCCCACAAAGTCACTCAGTCCTTCTGCATTTATTAAGCACCCACAACATACCATGCACAAGGCCAACTGCTTGACATACAAATGCAGAAGCAGACAGACATAATCCCTGCCTTCAGAGAATTTGAGAGACCAACTTCCTCTCCTGCTGGAAAGAAGAAGAAAGCACTTTGAGTTAATTGCAGAAACAGGGAGGGAGGCAGAATATTAGAATTTGCGCTGGAGCCCATTGTTACTAGTTTTACCACTATGAAACTAGTTATGTAATACCTGAGGAACATTGTCTATAAATACAAGATATCTCAAAATATCTCAAAACTTAGGTTCCTCCCCACCCCACCCCCTCCGGGAACCCACCCCACCGCCTTTCCTCAGGGTTGCTGTTTCATTTTTTTTTAATTGGTTATTCACTTAAAAATATCTACTGAGGAGTTCCCGTCGTGGCGCAGTGGTTAACGAATCCGACTAGGAACCATGAGGTTGCGGGTTCGATCCCTGCCCTTGCTCAGTGGGTTAACGATCCGGCGTTGCCGTGAGCTGTGGTGTAGGTTGCAGACGCGGCTCGGATCCTGCGTTGCTGTGGCTGCGGTGCAGGCCAGTGGCCACAGCTCCGATTAGAC
>PVHT020000014.1:101794-118310 GCA_004024745.2 Catagonus wagneri
AAAAAGACTCTAACAGCAAACAGTACCTACATGGCATAGGGAAGAATTGTTTTTCTTTTTGTAATTACTGATGATTTTCTGAAATTTTTTTTTTTTTTAGGCAAATAGATTTATTAAGATAGGACGCTTGTGAGAGATGCAAGCAGGCAGGCAAGGAGGGTCTGCAATTTTCTGAAATGATAATGAGAAAAAAATAGGTGTTTGTTAAACTCTCTTAGCAAGATTAAATATTTGTGGCCTTCTATAACTGTTCATAGTCCCTTGACCTGATGCTTATGTGAGCTGGATACTTGATATTATGGTAAAATAGTCAAGATATTAGTTGTCATATGGAGAAAACCATGTCTGCGAAATCCAAAGTCTGAGAACCACTGGCCATGAGGATCCCCATCTATAACCAGTTCTCTGCATTCAATTCTTTTTTTCAGCCTTAAAATGGGTGTTTCTCCAGGCTGAGTTGTACATTCACCTTTGGAAAGTTTATTCCTTTCAGGGTTTGAACAGTACAATTGTACAGTGTTTTATAATTTATAAAGTAAGGGGGTTTTGGGTTTTTTTTTTTTTTTGCTTTTTTGTAGTCACATTCTCGGCATGTGGAAGTTCCCAGGCCAGGGAGCAAACCCACTGCAAGTGACCACCCCGGATCCTTAACGCAGTGAGCCACAAGAGAACTCCCATAAAGTGAGTTATTCAACAGCATGAAAGTAGTCCCTAGTGTCAGAAGAACATGGGTTTAAATCTAGAGTCCTCCATTTTCTAGTTTTGTGACAGTGGGCAAGTTATTTAAAATGTCTAAGACTTGGTTTCTTTATTTGTAAAAGGTGGTGATAACAATACCTGCTCATAGGAGTTCCTGTCGTGGCTCAGTGGTTAACAAATCCGAATAGGAACCATGAGGTTGTGGGTTCGATCCCTGGCCTCGCTCAGTGGGTTAAGGATCCGGCGTTGCCGTGAGCTGTGGTATAGGTTGCAGACGCGGCTCGGATCCCGTGTGGCTGTGGCTGTGGCGAAGGCCGGCGGCTACAGCTCCTGTTAGACCCCTAGCCTGGGAACCTCTATATGCCGTGAGTGTGGGCCTAGATAAGGCAAAAAAAAAAAAAAAAACCTGCGCATAGGGTTTTATGAGGTGTGAATGAGATCAGCAGTGTAAAATGCTTACCATGTCTTCTTTCCTTCCTTCCTTCCTTCCTTTCTTTCTTTCATGTTTTTTTTTCTTTTTAGGGCCCCACCTGTAGCATATGGAAGTTCCCAGGCCAGGGTTCAAATCAGAACTGCAGCTGCTGGTCTACACCACACCTCACAGCAGTGCCGGATCTTCCACCCACTAAGCGAGGCCAGGGAGCCAGCCCACCTCCTCATGAGTACCAGTCCAACTTGTTTCCACTGAGCCACGTTGGGAACTCCCTATCCTATCTTTTTATCAAAAGGGACTAGGACAACTAGGGATGTGATCCCTATCCCAGGAATGGATGTTACCAAAAGAAAAAAAAAAATTGGTATGTCACGGATGTTGCCCCCCAAAAATTGACTCAGTAGACTGAGTAAAGAAACCTGTCCTAAGGCTGGTGGCCTCAGCCAATCAGCTGAAGACCTGAAAAGAACAAGAAGTCTGAGTAGAAGTCATGCTGCCTGACGAGCTGTGACGAAAGCCCCTTCCTACCTTTGGACTTGAAGCATGGGCTTTTCTTGGGTCTCTAGACTTTAAGGCTTTCAGCCTGGAATTTACACCATTCATACTCCTGGCCTCCAGCTTTCCGACTACAGATATTGCGAGTTTCCAGCCTCCCTCATCACATGGAGATATATATTTTGTATACTAAAATATGTATTTTATTTTGTATAATAAATCTCTTGTGTATAGGTGTATATCTCCTACTGGTTCTGGTTCTCTGGAGATCCCTAATACAATTATATAGATGAAATCACACAGTGTATATAGTCTTTTGTGCCTGGCTGCTTTCACTTAGCATGGTGGTTTTGAGACACCACCCATGGAGTTGCATGCCTTAGCAGTTAGTTCACTTTTATTACTGAGTCTGTAAAGATGCACCCCAGCTTATTTATCGGGACATCTGGATTGTCTCCAGTTTGGGGCAACTATGAATAAAATTGTTATAAACATTTGTAAGAGGCTTTTGTGTTGACATGTTTTATTTCTCTAGGAGTACGATTGCTGAGTTGAATGCTAAATAAAAGTTTATCTTTACAAAATCTGCCAAACTCTTCCAGAGTGGTTCTTTTCACATTCTCCCTGGAAATTTGTGGGATTCCAGCCATTTCACATCCTCTCTGCCTATTGGTATTGTCAGATTTTTAAATTTCAGCTATTATAGTAAGTATAGTGATACCTCATCCAAGTTTTAATTTGTTATTTACTTAAAAACTGTTTTTTTGAGCATCTTTTCATATGCTTATTTGCCACCCACAAGTTTTGTAATTGTTGGATATAAGTCCTTTATCAGATATGTATCTTACAATTATTTTCTCCCAGTACATGAATTATCTATTGATGTTCTTAACAATATCTTTCAAAGAGTAGAAGTTTTTCTTTGTTTGTTTTTGTTTGTTTTTGGCTGTAATCACAGCATGTGGAAATTCAGCAAACCTGTGCAACAGCAGTGACCCAAGCCACAGCAGCTCTTTAACCCACTAGGCCACCAGGGAACTCATTTTAAAAAAGGGGTCATTTCATCAATTTTTTCTTTTAATGTTCAAAGCTTTTTGTGTTTTTTTCCCACCACACCTGCAGCATATGGAAGTTCCCTGGCCAGGGGTTCTGACTTATAGCTGAGACAACACCAGATCCTTAATCCACTTTGCCAGGCCTAGGGATTGAACCACAGATAGGAGCTGGATTATTAACCCACTGTGCCACAGCAGGAATTCCAGCTTTTTGAGTTTTATTGAAGAAATCTTTGCCTACTTAAAGTCACTAGGAATTTTGTTTGCTTAATTCCACAACTTTTATAATTTTAGGTTTTACATTGTGGTCTATGATTTATTTCAAGTTAATTTTTGTGCATGATATGAGGTAAGTTTCAAGATTTATTTTTTTGCGGATGTCTAATTGTTCCAGGACCATTTGTTGAAAAGACTAGCATTTCTCCATCGAATTACCTTTACCTCTTGGTTCAAGGTGTTGCAGAAACCATGGCAATGGAAAGAGACGAGCAGCAGTCGGAGATGCGGAATAGCCAGGTTTATTCAGCGGGCTCAGAGGAGTCGCCTCCAGAGTCTGAGCACCAGGTCTGTTCTGGGTAGCTTTTATGCATTACAGACTTCCGGCTCTTGTTTTTCCCATGCCAGCAGCGCCCCCACTTCCCTGAGCAGACAGCGTTCATGTCTAAGAAGGGTAGTAAACAAGATTACAAAAACGAAACTGATAAGCAATGCTTGGAGCACAGCTAGCAGAGCTGCTAGCAAGGACATGTAGTTGCTGCCAGATTACAAGACGGGTGGTCTGGGGCAAGCAAAGCTTCTGTCAGGCATGTCACTGCCTCCTCAGCTTGGGGAGGGGGTTGTTTCTCTAGTTAAAACTCTTGCTTCATTCCCCCCTCTTGATGTTCAGGGTGCATATGCACCTGTCAGAATAGATCCTGACAGGGTCGAGGGGGACCAGATTATTACGATGTTATTTAGCAAATAATAAACATCACTGGTCAGTCGATTCCCCAAGCTCCAGCCATGCATTGACTGACGAGCTTCCAGTGTGGTCAGAGCGGGGCCTTGAGAGCGTTGTCTCCTCCTCTGTATTGTCAGGTGCAGATGTTTCTCTGGATCAAGATCAGCTCTCCATTCCCCACAGTCATCAGTTGGGCCAGCCGGTTTAACTCTGGAGTGATGGATCCAGGCGTCTATTCCTGTTACTTTGAGATCTGTGGGGGTGGTTAAGATCACAGTATAGGGCCCTTTCCATACTGGCTTTAAAGGCTCCTTTTTCCAGTCCTTCACCCACACTGGTCCCCCAGTTTGTGGGGGTGCACTGTTATGCCTAAAGATACAGGTATTCTATCTGTAACCCATTTGTGTATTTGTGAGATAGTGAGCCCCGATCCTTGCAGTTGTTTATGTAAATCTAAGTCTGCCGATTCTCTGGTGTCTCCTCTCAAGCCAATCAGTGAAGGCAGCCTTCATATAAGATTTCAAATGGCGAGAATCCTGTTCCCGCTCAGGGCGAGCATCTATCTCACTTTTAGGAGGGCCACCGGCAACATATCCACCCAGAGCAAGCAGGTCTTCTGACATAACTTCGCTAGAGTCTGTTTAAGGGTTCCGTTCATGTGTTCTACTTTCCCTGAGCTTTGAGGCCAAGTGTAGCTTCCATCAGATCCGTAAGGCTTTCGCCACCTGCTGCACTGTCTCAGCCACAAATGCCAGTCCGTTGTCTGACCCGCTGGTCAGAGGCACTCCGTATCGGGGAATGATGTCTCCCAGAACTGCTTTGGTTACTTCCCTTGCCTTTTCGGTTCAGGTTGGGAAGGCTTCTACCCATCCTGAAAAGATGCAGACAAAAACTAGCAGCTATTTGTATCCCCTGCTCGGGGTGACTGCAGTGAAGTCCACTTCCACATCCTCAGATGGGGAACAGTCCACAGTGTTGTGTCCTAGGTGGCCTGCCAGGCCCCTGGAGAGCATTATTCTGTAAACAGGTTATGCACCGTTGGGAGATGGAGGAGCAGACCGTGCGATGAGGTAGCACCGACCCAGTAAAGTCTATAAGGCAGTTTTGCCCTTGTGGGTTAGCTCGTGGAGCTGGTGGACTAGTTTGCAGGCCAGCTGTTCCAGAACATAAACCCGGTGGTCCTGTGTGACCCACCATCCCATCTTAGCTTTGGTTCCTCCTTCCTCTTTTATCCATTTTTCTTCTTCAGGAGAGTAATTCTGGGGCCAGTTGGCACTTCTGGGGCCAGCAGGACCTTCGGTTTGTCTGGCGGTTGCCCCCGGGCTGCTTGTCTGGCAGCTGCATCAGCGCAGTGGTTTCCTTTTGCCACCAGGTCACCTCCCTTTGGGTGGCCTTTGCAGTGGATAACTGCCCCTTCTTTAGGCTCCCATACTGCTTCTAGGAGCTTTAAGATTTCAGCCTGGTTTTTGATCCCTTTTCCTTCGGCAGTAAGGAGTCCTCTCTCCTTATATAAGGCTCCTTGGACATGTAGAGTTGCAAAGGCATATCTTGAGTCAGTATAGATATTAACCCTCTGGTCTCAGCTGAGCTCTAGTGCTCTGATCAAGGCCCATAATTCTTCTCTCTGTGCTGACCAGCCTTGAGGAAGCACCTCTGCTTCCATCACTTCTGAGTCAGACACCACAGCATCTCCTGCCATCCGTTCCCATCCTGCATGAAGCTACTGCCATCAGTATACAGAACCAGGCCTGGACTTTGGAGCTGTCTTTCAGTTAAGTCAGGCCTGCTGGAAAACACTTCATCTAGTACTTCTAAGCAATTATGATCCGGGGGCTCTGATTCATCTGTTAGGAAGGTAGCTGGGTTCAGGGTTCATACAACTTCCAGCTTTAGCCGCAGGTTTTCACATAGTAACCCTTGGTATTGAGTCATGTGTGCATTCATGAGCCAGTGGTGACCACAGTTGTCCCTCAGGGTTACAACTGAATGCAGGACTTTAACACTGAGGCTCTGTCCCAGAGTCAACTTGTCAGTCTCCCTTACTGACGAGTTGACAAGGTGGTAGCAGCCAACACTTGGAGGCAGGGAGGCCATCCGTCCATGACTGAGTCAATTTGCTTAGACAAATATGCCACTGGCTGAATATGCCAAGGTCTGAATTCTTGGGTTAGGACTCCCAGGGCCATTCCATTTTTCTCATGAACAAAGAGGTTGAAATCTCTGGTTACATTGGGAATCCTAAGGCCAGAGCCTCAGTGAGTTTGGTCTTGATTGCCTGAAATGCTATCTTCTGGCTTGGTCCCCATTCAAGAGGAGGTTTTTCTCCTCCTTTTAGGACCTCATACAGAAGTCTGGGTAAATCTGAACACCCGGGGATCCATATCCTGCAGAATCCCACTGCCACTAGGAACTCACAAACTTTCCGGCGGGTGACAGGGACTGGGATGGCACAAACTGCATGTTTTCTTTCAGTCCCCAACATTCGTTGGCCCCGCATGATGTTAAAGCCCAGATACTTGACTTGTTTCTTACAGATCTGTGCCTTTTTCTTTGATACCCGACACCCAGCCTCCATTAGTAGTGAGAGGAGAGCTTTTGTTCCATCTAGGCATTGAGCCTGCATGGTGCTGGCCAGCAAGAGGTCATCATTGTACTGCAGCAAAACAGTCTAGTTTTTGTCCAGAAAATTCAGCCAGGTCAGCAGTCACAGTGCCGCTGAAAAAAGTAGGAAAGTTTTGAATCCTTGTGGGAGTCGTCCAGGTGAGCTGCTCCTTTGTCCCTGTATGTGGGTTTTCCCATTCAAAGGCAAACAAGGGCTGACTAGTAGGTGTGCCATTCAGAGGCAGAAGAAGGCATCTTTTAAGTCCAGGCCAGTGAAACACTCGGCAGTGGAAGGGATCAGTCCCAGCAGAGTATGTGGATTAGGTACAGACAAGTGCAAAGTGATTGTTGCCTCATTTATGGCCACACACTATCCACCTGTTACCAGGCCGGCCACCACGGCCTTCCCCTGATTCCCTGACAGAGGTGGCACAAGGGGCCAGCTTGGTTGTTGGCTTCCTAGCCAATGCACCAGAAAATGTTGCAGAAACCATGGCAGCGGAAAGAGACAAGCAGTACTCAGAGATGAGGAATAGCCAGTTTTATTCAGCACTGATGCAGGCTCAGAGGAGTTGCCTCCAGAGTCTGAGCACCAGGTCTCTCTTCTGGGTAGCTTTTATACAATACAGACTTCTGGGTCTTGTTTTTCCCACACCAGCAGCCCACCCACCCCTTCCCTGAGCAGACGTGTTCCTGACTAAGAAGCTGAGTAAACAAGATTACAAAAACGAAACTGATAAGCAATACTTGGAGCACGGCTAGCAGAGCTGCTAGCAAGGACATAAGGCATGTAGTTGCTGCAAGATTACAAAAACAGGTGGTCTGGGGCGAGCAAAGCTGCTCTCAGGCACGTAGCTGCCTCCTCAGCTTGGGGAGGGGGTTGTTTCTCTGGTTAAAACTCTTACTTCAAAGCTAGATCTTGATTTACCACTCTGTTCCATTAATCTGTACGTCCTAAAACAATTGTCATACAGTCTTGATTACTTTAGCTCTAGAGTAAGTTTTGAAATCAGGCAATTTGAGCCCTCCAACTATATGCTTTTTCAAAAGTGTTTTGGCTGTTCTAGATTCTTTGGACTTCGTACATATTTTAGAATTGTCTCTTAAATGTCTAGTGAAAAAGCCTGCTAGGATTTTGAAAGGGATTTCATTGACTCCGTGGACCAATTTGGGAAGAATTGGCATATCAACATCTTGTGTCTTTCATTTGATAAACGTGCTATTTGTCTCCGTTTACTTCTTTGTCTCATCAGAAAATATTTGGGCATTTCCCAGATGTTACTGGTTTTACTAGTTTAATTCTCATGGTCTGAGGACATATTTCATGTGATTTCAAGTGTTGAACATTTGTTGGGTTTTGTCTAGAACATTCTTTATCTTGGATGTTCTAGGTGCACTTGAAAACATTGTGCCTTCTACTGTCGTGTGAATTCCATGCCCATTCCCCAGTGGTAACAGATTCCTTTTTGTTATCCATTTAGTATTCTGAGCCCAGGTTTTTCTGTTCCTCTTCCAAGGTCAAAAGTTATCTGTACTCCTTCCCCAGCAGTAATGGTTCTTAGTCCACGTCCTGAAGACAGAATATTTCTTACTTCTCCTCCCAGAATTGGATGGCTTTTATTCCTCCCCCAGAAATAATGGATCTTACTGGGGCCCTGGGGAGGCTATGATTTGTTGCTCTTCCCCCAGCAGCATAAATCTTTGGCATCCTTCGAAAGAAGGGTCTGGGGGAAATGGGCGGGGCTTCATACCTATCCTTCAGCAGCAGCCAGTTACCCCCTGCATGCCTGAACCACTGACAGGGACTTTCTTGTTGCCTGCCCTGCCCCAGTGTTTCTTGTGAACACTGGTGTAGGCCCTTCAGAAAGAAACTGAGAGTATATGAAGTCCCCTTATTTGAGAATCTCAGCTATTCCAAACTGACACATTAACCCATACTGAGCCTTTCAGAATTTAAAATTTTAGTTGACTTTTTTTTCTTCTTACCTGCTTGTACAGAGGTCACCTCTTTTTCTCATGCTCTAAGAAGAAAGAGTTTTTAATATTCCATGCTTCATTGGAGGATTTGTCACCCTCTGGGATTCAGTTGGCTCAGTTATCTGACGTGCTTGCTCAAGAAAAGCTATAACTGTCTACATGACCCAGTGTTTTCCCCTGGTTAAGTTAGGGGTATCATTCTCTTGAGGCTTTCTACATCCTCTTCCAGGCAGAACTCTGCCTCTACTAAGGGTTATTTTGTTCTTGTCAGTGTTATTTCCATCATCGTAATCACTAAAATTTGTAATTATTTTTACTTTGTCTCCTCCATTAGACTTTAACTCCACAAAGACAAAAAGTGTAGTCATCCCTCAGAATCCACATAAGATTGATTCCTGCCCCCACCCCCATCAAAATCCAAGGATGCTCAAGTCCCGTATATAAAATAGTGTATTTGCATATAACCTGCACACATCCTCCTATACACTTTAAGTCATCTCTTGGTTACTTAAATACCTAATACAATGAAAAGGCTATGTAGATATCTGTAAGTAAAAAGTAAATTCTATTTTAAATAGTTGCCAGTCACACAGAAAATTCAAGTTTTGCTTTTTGGAATTTTTTTTTCAATATTTTTGATCCAGTTTGTTGAATCTGCAGATGCAGAACCCTCAGATATGGAGGGCAGATTGAATATCTTTTCATTATTGTAATCTTGCACCTCTTATATTGGAGGCACAGGAAATAAAACTAAACGGAATGATAAATAACACAAGTATTTATATTTTCCAAAACAGAAAGCATTAATTTATCATACATAAAACAATGGCTAGGAGTTCTCTTGTGGTCCAGAAAGTTAAGGATCTAGTGTTGTCACTGCAGTAGCTCCAGATTCCATCCCTGGCCCAGGAATCTCCATATGCTGCAGGTGTCGCCCAAAACAAACAAGGCAAACAAACAAAACAATGGCTAATTAAAACATCCATAGAAGTACTTGTTCTGTACTACAGGACAGAGGGAGAGGAAAAACAAGAATATGATAGCTAAACTGAAGATTCACATTCTGGACTGTTGGATTTTCATTTATAATCTGTCTGAAGAATCTGGTTATAAGTTGACCAAGTTCAAAACATAAAGCACAAACAAGAAGGTATACCAAACCATTTTTTAATTAAGTTAAAAAAACTGAATTAAATGAAATAGCGAAACACAGCTCAGCAATTATTTATTTATTCTCCTCTTACAAAAAGACACTTGGACCAAATAAATAGAAAATGGTATATGTCTTATTTAGCAATGGGCAAATACAAGTTCTTCTGGTATTCTCCACAAAGATAAACTAATGAAATTTTCAGAAGCACACTCATCTTATTCACCTCCCACCCTCTATGAAAAGACCAATCTACAATTTTTAACAATGGATTCTCAAAATAAGTAATCTAAAACTGTCTCAGGGCCTGAGAAATCTGAGTCAAGCTAATAATGCCTATATAATAAAATGTTGCCCAGAAACCTCAACTAATTCAACTAATGAACATTCTTACAAGTTTTCAACATTTCTTATAATCTGTACCTAGATTAGAGAGTCTGTTCTTTTCTAATCTGCATGGCAAATAAAACGAACAGGAAGCAGAATACAATATATACATTTTTCTGTCCTAAGAGAAAACATTAAATATAGGTATATTTAATATACAATAAACATGCCATGTATTTTTTTCAATCCAACAAAATCCTGATTTTCTATACCTTGCAGGTGATGCAGCAGAAGGCAAGCAAATACCAAAATCATTTGTGACCAAATTTAGCTAATAAGATTAGCTTTAAAAAAAAAAAATACACTCAACAGAGCAAAGTCTGAGAAATGATGAACACCCAATTGTATCTGTTTCACTAAAGTTTTTCTTCAGGCTAATAATACCTGAAGAGCTTTGCTAATACTTACTTATTAATTAAATATTTTTCTTTAATGATTTACGTATCAAGTGGAAATATGTACAGTAGTTATTTCAAACCAGATAAAGGGGGTAATTTTTTCCCCTGACCTGTAAGTAAAATATTTTTAAAAATCCATTTAAAGAAATTTCTTACTTGGTGCTTTATAACCACTTCCTACATTATAGAGACCATTTAGAAAAGCAGAAAAGAATATAAAGTGTTTAAATGGTCACCATCAAAATAACCAAATGGATTTTAAATGTACTTTTGTGTACTATCCTGTACTGCCTAGGTCCTGTACTAATTAAGTACATATTACTGGATCCTATAATATTAAAAACATGGATCTTACAAAAGAAAAACTGGTTTTCATATTTTAAAATAAGCTCCCTCTTCCTCCACAGCTACCCTTTAAATACTTTAAGCAGAAAATTAATCTGGTTATTTTAGGGGTTGATACAATTGTTGCTTAAAAACCATATTAACACTTTAAACTTTTTAGGACCAATATCAAATTCAATACCCCATGGATTTATTCACTCTGAGGGTGCATGGAAGATGGAAGTAAAAAGTGTCAGTACAAATAGAACCACACTTAAGAAAAAGCACCTAAAGATGGAGGAGAGACAGCTGACATCTGACTTGTCAATGGCAAACCATGTTCACCTGTTTCCATGGAATTAACACCTTAAGTTCTCTGAAAACCTAGGTTACATGGTTCAATGCCTGAAACGTTCTTTAAAATTTAAAAGCTAATTTAAATTTAGAGAGGTAAACTTTTTTTTTAAATTTCTGGGTCCAGATCATTTGAGGTCAGTTTCCTAGGAGGCAAGTCATGACTCTCCACCAGTGTGAATAAACATCAAAAAGCCCAAGGTAAAAACCAGGACATCAACATGCATGATTAGGAATCCTACGAAATCTACAAGGTTATCATTCAGTGATCTAAATTAACCTCCTCATGGTAGAACACAGTGTTTCATGATGGATACAAGTTATGTCCACTGTTCCTGAGACACATACACCACCTCCTATGGGTGAGACCCCATTTTGTGACAATTTAGAAATCCGAATTAAACTCCAGAAAATATAAACCTGGAATATTAATTTGAAGACAGAGAGTACAAATGGCAGTGGAGTGGAACCTGCCTGCAACAATCTTTTATTTTTTTTTTTTCCTTTAAGGCTACAGAAAATTTGCACATAGACAAGGCAGTTAAATCTCATAATAAAAATACCCTCCTCCAAATAGCTCCAAGATCTCCAGTCAGATTCCACGGTGAGTACATGTTGTAACACATTCTATTTCGTAGGTGTACATCCTTTGGAGTCTGCAGGGTTAGGATCAATTCTCTCTGGAAATATGAGCTTCTCACAAACTGCCTCCTTTATCGGTAAATACTGTGATATTTCATTAGGTTCCGTGAAGAGGGAAGGTGAAACATGCTAGGAAATACATAAATCACATGAGCACATATTAAGTTAGTTACTGCACTGACACTTTTTTGGAAATGCTTTGCTTCGTGCATTCCTAAAGCATGCCAATTTTAAAGTGAGGTACAATATATGTATATACAGGGCATCATTAGGTGTTCCTAGTAATAACAGCTACCTTTTGTTACTGGTTTATTCAGCTGTTACTAGATGCTTTCCTCAAAGGTCATAGGGATATATCATGTATAAGGCTCCCATAAGTGTCCTAAGCATTTAATACACCCTAATCCAATATCCTTTCCCTGTTATTTTTATAGTTCAAAAGCACTAACCTTCAGTTAAGATGCCAACATGTGATCTACGACAGACTCTCAGTAACTTTTCCAACCCATATATATTCTATATATATACAGAAATAAGCACTAAGGGTGAATAAAAAAAAAAGTGTGCAGGAAGGTATCACTTTTTAGCAATTCATTATAGAATCCTACAGACTTGTAGATGCCCTTTTTACAAGTCTCAGGGGAGGAAAAAAAAAAAAAAAAGGAAAACTGTACCCCCCCCCAAAAAAAGTCATGGTATAGAATCACCACATTTTAGGAAGAGAAAAAAAGAAACTGGGTAGAAAGAAATTACAGAGTGACAGGATCATAAGTGGAAAAAACAGCCAACTGTAGCTCCATCACCAACCAGTTATGTGACTTGAGGTAAAGTCACATCTCTGAGTGAATAAAATGTGGAAATTTGGACTGGATGATGGCTAAGGTACCTAACAACTCTAACTGTAGTTAAGTTCCAGAAAAAATACACTACAACAGTAGTTATCCTATAGAGGAGCCCTACTAGGTGAATGAGTGGATTTAGGGTTGTAGATTTTGTGGATGGGTGAGGCATGGGGGAATACCATACTTAAAATATAAATTTTAAACTTCTAAAAACCAATATTTAAATACTGTACCATTAAATTAGAAATTTTGCTCTCTCGTGATGTGTATTCTCGTAACATGTAGGTCTTGTCGGCCTAGATTTAAAAATAAAAATTGCAATAAATTTATTTATATTGATTTACAAAAAGCCTTTCTATTAAAAAGACCTGCCTAAATTTAGAAGTGAAAGTATATTAAACCTGAGAAGAATATCCAACCCTATAGTGAGATAACTTATTCTTACCAAGAATTCTGAATTAATTCCAACCTCTATAAGTCACTGTAATATCAGATACGCATAGGTAAACAGATTTAATAATTATCACCTAAGAAAAGCAAAAGCTTTACTTTGAAAGAAAATGTGTATGTTTGTAAATGAAATATGCAAGAGATCTTAACATTGCTTCAAGTTTGGAACTACATCTTTCCTTAAGCTATATTATCATCCACTTACATAACTATGGCTACTCTTATGTCCCCCCCCCAAAAAAAGTTTAAACAAATTTTATTCTTTCCTATTTCTTCCCAACTCTTGTCAAATTGCTTATTTACAATCACTTTTTGTGTACTTCAATTTCCCCTTTTAAGATTTTTGAAAGTGAGGCTTTGGGAGTTATTTTTTTTTTGGATGTACCCTCAGCATTCAAAAGTTCCTGGGCCAAGGATTGAACTTGAGCCACAGTAGTGACAATACCAGATCCTTAACCTGATGCACCACCAGGGAACTTCCCCAAAGTGAGGTTTTTAGAAAGCAATTTATTACAATTTGGGGGTAAAATATTACTTAATAAAAGAAAAATCACAAGATTATGCTTCCTTGAGGTTTCGACCTTTTATATCAATAAAAACAGATTAATGCTCAATGTAAAAAAAAAAAACCATCATCAATCACAGCTTCCTTAAATGGTAACACCATCCTCATTTAGAAATCTCTACACAAAATCTTACATAGATTCATAATCGCATTTGATTTTTTTGTCTTTAGCTTTTTTTCATACTTGCATTTTAAAATTCAACACAGAGATGCACAGTTAAATAAGTTAAAACTCTCGGCCATAAATTTAATGGTTGTATATTTTTCTACTATATGGACTGTAAAAAATTAATAATCAGAAATTAAATAGAGTTGGGGACTTCCCGTGGTGGCTCAGGGATAACAAACCCAACTAGTATCCATGAGGACAAGGGTTCGATCTCTGGCCACACTCAGTAGGTTAAGGATCTGGCATTGCTGTGGTGTAGGTGGCAGACATGGCTCGGATTTGGTGTTGCTGTGGCTATGGTGTAAGCCAGCAGCTGCAGCTCCGATTCAACCCCTAGCCTGGAAACTTCCATATGCCACAGGGGCAGCCCTAAAAAAAACACCCCCCCCAAAAAAAAATAGAGTTGGGAGACCAGAAGGAGGAGCTCTCATACCCTGCAAACACAGCAGAGCCCAACAGGATTCTTTTTTTTTTTTTCTCCATTACAGCCGGTTTACAGATTTCTGTCAATTTTCCAGCTGCACAGCATGGTGACCCAGTTACACATACATATATGAATTCATCACAAGTGATCAGACATAGTTCCCAGTGCTATACAGCCGGATCTCCTTGCTTTTCCATCCCAGAGGCAATAGTCTACAACTGTTAACTAACAGGATTCTTATTTCCCTGGCAAGCACTCAGCCAATGGCAATCCAGACTCTACCTCAGCCCTCCCACGTTCCTTTTCCTCTCTATAAAAGCACTGCCCTTCACTTGCTGTGTGGGGACTTGCACATGACTCACCACAATTACAGATCCCAAATTGCAATTTTCTGCTGATCCCAAATAAATCCATCTTTGCTGGAGATATATCTGACAGCCTATTTGTTTTAGGTCAACGGGAAACAAATGGCCATTTAATCAATGCCCATTAAAAGGGCATTAAAGCCCCTTCCTTCTTCCCCTCTAGCTATTATAAACAATAGCATTTCTATGAATATCTGTAGATATACAACTTTACACAGCTGCCTCATTAACATGTATGGATTATTGTATATGAGAATCTTTGAAGATAAACTCCAAAAAAATAAATATTATTGAGCTAAAATATAATCATTTTTAAAAACCAAATTTCATTTTTTCTGAGGGGGAAAAATGTAGCCTATTTTTACTACTTCAGTATCTTTATTATCACTTTTAAAAAGAAAAAGATCCACCATAGTGACCATGTTATTTCGAGGGGAGAAAAAAATCCCTAAGGGCAAGATTTAGGAAGATCAATCCAATCCCTTCTTGCTTGGTTTAAATCCCACTTCTGGCACCTATTAACTGTATAACTTGGACAAGTTACCTAATCTCTCTTTGCCTTAGTTGCCTCAGCTATAAAATAAAGATAATAACAGCACTTATTTCACAGGGTTGGTGGGAGAGTTAATCATTACTTCAACTACCCTGACTGATATTGGTGGTTTCTTCTCACATTCATTATCCTATATGATCCCAAATCTGACTTTAAAAATTCATTCAGGAGTTCCCTTCGTGGCTCAGTGGTTAACGAATCTGACTAGGAACCATGAGGTTGCGGGTTCAATCCCTGGCCTTGCTCAGTGGGTTAAGGATCCGGCATTGCCGTGAGCTGTGGTGAAGCTCGCAGATGCGGCTCGGATCCCGCGTTGCTGTGGCTGTGGCGAAGGCCGGCGGATACAGCTCCTGTTAGACCCCTAGCCTGGGAACCTCCATATGCCACGGGTGCGGCTCTAGATAAAAGACAAAAAGACAAAAAATAAAATAAAATAAAATAAAAATTCATTCAAGGAAGTTCCTATGTTGACACAGGGGGCTAAGGATTTGGCATTGCAGCAGCTATGGTGCAGGTTGCAACTGTGGCGTGGGTTCAGTCCCTAGCCTGGGAACTTCCACATGCCATGGATGTAGCCTCCCCAAAAAAGACTCATTCAAAAATCTGCTATAAAGCTACTAAAAAAAAAAAAAAACTTTGTGATTCAATTTAAGCCTCTCCTCTTTTCCCCACTTAAAAAAAAAAAAAAAAAAACTTGTATATTAACAATTCCTTGAAATGGAGCACAGAGCTTTCAAACATTAAAAGAACTATCAAAATAACTACATAAAACAAATTTCTGGAGGCCATGTGATTGGTATTTCTAATATCAGGACCTTATAAAATAATACATACTACAAACAAAGCTAAGAGTTAAGAGATAGTTTTTTGAAACAGATTAAATACACATGAGGTTTTTTAAAAAGCATCAGAAACCACCCCCCCTTCATTGGGGAATGTCTTTGGAAAACATTTTCAGCTACTAAAGCTTTTAGAAAAGAATGTAATGTTTTGATAACTATGCAGTCAATAGTGAATGTGAAACACCTAATCTTAAAGGTCAGAAGGATAGTCATGGAGTTTCCATTGTGGTTCAGCAGGTTAAGAACCTGATACCGTATCCTTGAGGATGCAGGTTCAATCCCTGGTCGCACTCAATGGATAAGGATCCAGCACTGCCACAAGCTGTGGTGTAGGTCGCAGATGAGGCTCAGATCCTGCATTACTATGGCTGTGGCACAGGCCTGCAGCTGCAGCTCCAATTTGACCGTTATCCCAGGAACTACCATATGCCACAAGTGTGACCGTTAAAAAAAGAGAGAGAGAGAAAGGATAGTATAAAGCATTATTGAATTTCAAACTCTCAGACTGACAGTGTAAAAACATGAACAAGTCCAGTACCAATTAGTATATTCAAAAAGAAGAACAAACACAACCTAAAATCAGCAGAAGGAAGGAAATCATAAAGATCAGAAAAGAAATCAATAAAATAGATTCAAAAAATGGAAAAAAAAATCAATAAAACCAAGAGCTGGTTCTTTGAAAGGGGAAACAAGACTGACAAACCTCAGTTAGTATATTCATCAAGTGAGAATAGATACCTCATGGTAAAGTCTTGTGTCATTCATTCTAATAAGCACCCCATCAATTCTCAAGAAAAACCGCAACAGTAAGAAGAAGCTTGAAGGCATGACTCTCTGGGGGAAAAAAAAAA
>PVHT020000014.1:119310-132280 GCA_004024745.2 Catagonus wagneri
AAAAATCTCTGAACTAGAGGTTCTTTGTCCTAGCTCCAACTAAGGCTCAAAACCTTGTTTATATTATGTAACATACCGGTTTCCACTTCTTACAATAGAAAAATATTTTTCTAGTTCAAAAGATAATGAGGTTAAAAAGACTTAAGATGCACCTAAGTAATGTGAAAATTATAATGTTCACTGTAAAAAAAAAGTACTTATAGTAAATTCAACATTGGTCATATCACAATGAAAGGACAACCTAGTTCTTTGTTGCTACTTACTCATCTTTTATTCACTTCATAGAGATAGGAGGCTTTTAATGGTGTGCTCTTAATGCATGATGCAATTAACGAAGTGCTACTGCATACTGACAAAGTCTGGTTTACGAGATCATTACAACACGTTCTTAACATCTTTGATCTGTATGACATCTACACATTTCTGTTTTCCAAGTATCACCCTGAAGAAAGTCAGAGTTGCTGGAGAGTGGGTCCAGGTGGCAGGGAGGGAGGAGTTGCACAGGGTATGGGATCTTTAGATCTTTCAAAAGAATATACCTCGTGGGAGTGATGTCAAACATGATGGAGTGAAAAGCTACCTTGGTCTCTCCCCTTCAATCTATAACCAGCAAAACATCTACAATTCAACAAAGGTACACTTCTGCTCAACTCAATAGGACACTGGAAAACTCCACACATCCATATATTAAAGGCAGGACTAGGACACATAAAGGAGGCAGAACCAAGGACCTAGTGGATTTGTGCCTGTAACCCCAGCCCTATGACTGTGGGAGTTGATCCCATGGCTTCAGAAAACCTAGTAGCAGCAGGGAAAGCAGCACATATGACTTGGGTCTTCTGCGCCCACAGCCCTGTCCCATGCAGAACCCAAGACCCTTACAACACACAGCATGGTGCAGGTGCTTGCACAACCTCACTCCCCCTGACTGTCCTCCTTCTACAGCAGAGCCTGTGTCTCAGAGGATCCCAGACACAAGGAAGAGCCTGCCGTCTCCATGACACAGCAGCTCCAGCAGAAGCAAAGCAGCAACTACCCCAGAGGCACAAGAAGTGACAATGAAGGCACGAAGTCACACCTTTTACAGAGACAGTGGAAGCTGAAAAGTGCCAACTCTCAAATATAACCAGAGACACTCAAGTAAAAAAAGCCAAAAACTTGTGTTACAGTGCCACCTACCAGAAAACAAAAGAAAGCACTCTCACTTCTAATTCAAATGCACCAGCAGAGGAACAAATATTTACTTCGAGCACCATGAAGAACCACAATAATACTACTCTACAAAAGGAAATGACAATTCTCAAGAAACCAAACTTGAAGTCACAGAATACTGCAGTCTAATGATAAAAAATTCAAAGTAGCTATCATGAAGAAATTCAACAAGATACAAGAAAACTCAGAAAGGCAGTTTAATGAGCTCATGAATAAAATTAATGAATAGAAGGAATACTTTACCAAAGAGACTGAAATTCTAAAGATCTGAATAGATATTCTGGAGCTGAAGAACTCAATAAACAAGATAAAGAAAGCATTAGAAGACACAGGAAATAGGACTTCCTGTTGTGACTCAGCAGTAACAAACCCAACTAATAACCATGAGAATGTGGGTTCCACGAGGATGCGGGTTCGATTCCTTGGCCTCGCTCAGCGGACTGAGGATCTGGCATTGCGATGAGCTGCAGTGCAGGTTTCAGACACAGCTCAGATCCCACAGTGCTGTGGTTGTGGCGTAGGCCAGCAGCTATAGCTCAGATTTGACCCCTAGCCTGCGAACTTCCATAATGCCAAGGGTAAGGCCCTAAGGAAAAAGAAGACACTGGAAACAAAGCAGAATGGAAGACAGAATTAGTGAGCTCAAAGGCAGAAATCTAGAAATGATATAAGTAGAAGAGGAAAGACAAATAAGATATTTAAAAAAAGAAAATTCTACAAGAGCTATGCAACTCTTTCAGAAGAGCAGCATTAGGATAATTAGGTATCTTAAAAAGAAGAGAGAGAGAGCAGAGAGATTATTTAAAGAAATATGAGCAGAGAACTTCCCAAACCTGGGGAAGGAACTGGACATGTAAGTCCACAAAGCTAAGAGAACACCTAGTCATCTAAATGCAAAAGACCTTCTCCAAGACATAATATTAAAACTGTTGAAAGTCAATGACAAAGAAAAACTTTAAATACAGCCATGGAAAAAGAGGATAGTAACTAAAAGGAACCCCCATTAGGCTATCAGCAGGCCAGTAGGGAGTGGAATGACATTCGCAAAATACTGAAAGACAACAACTATCACCCAAGAATGTTCTATCCAGCAAAGTTATCATTCAGATAGGAAAGAGAAATACCTTCCCAGACAAACAAATGATGAGGGAGTTCATGAACACTAGATTTGTTGTATACGAGTGGTTGAAAGGGGAGCTCTTTTACCAGAAACAAAACAGCAAAAATACACAAAACTCTGAGGAAGGTAATAAATAGAACCAGAAAACTGCAACTCTTTGTCAGAACAGGTTTTTATTTTATTTTAGGGCTGTGCCCATGGCATGGGAAAGTTCCAAGGCCAGGGATCGAACTTGCACCACAGCAGTGGCCCAAGATGCTGCAGTGACAACGCTGGATCCTTAACCCACTGCACCAAGAGAACTCCTGGAATAGGAAAAGTGAGAGAAAAAGGTTCATAGAAAATATTTGAAGAGATAACAGATGAAAACTTCCCTAACATGGGAAAGAAATCACTATTTCAAGTCCAGGAAGCAAAAAAAAAAAAAAAAAAAATTACCTGAAGATAAATGAAAATGAAAATATGACATACTAAAATCTATGGGACACAGCAAAAGCAGTACTAAGAGGAAATTTATAGAAATACAGGTCTACCTCAAGAAACAAGAAAAATCCCAACAATCTAACCTTACACCTCAAGGGGCTAGAAAAAGAAAAAGAAAACCCAAAGTTAGTAGAAAAAGGAAGTAATAATGAGCAGAGCAGAAATAAATAAAATAGAAACTAAAAATGCAATAGAAAAAACTGATGAAACCAAGGGCTAATTCTTTGAAAAGATAAACAAAATTAACAAACCATAAGATAGACTTACTAAGAAAAAGAGAAGGCTCTGATAAAAAAAAAAAATCAGAAATGAAAAAGGAAAAACGATACCACAGAAATACAAAATGCTATAACAGAGTATTTATTATGAACAGCTATACACCAAAAAGTTGGACAATATAAAAGAATTAGGCAAATCTTTAGGATCATATAACTGTCCAAGACTGAAGCATGAAGAAAGAGAAAATGTACAGACCAATCACTAGTCAGAGATTGAAATCAAAAAACTGAAATCAAAAAGCTCACCAAAAAGCAAAAAGCCCAGGACCACAGGACAACTTCACAGGTGAATTCTACCAAACACTCAAAGAAGATTTAATAACAATCCTTCTCAAATTATTCCAAAAAACTGAAGAGAAGGGAACACTTTCTAATTCGTTTTTCATGATCATCATTACACTGATACCAAAACCAGACAAAGAAACTATAAAAAAAGAAAATTACAAGCCAATATTTATGATAAACATAGATTTTTAAAATCCTTAACAAATTTTAGCAAACCTAATTCAACAATATAATGGATTGTATACCATGATCACGTGGGATTTATTCCAGGGATGCAAGGATGGTTCAGCATATGTAAATTGATCAATATGATACATCACATTAACAGAAAGAATGATGAAAAGCACATGATCATTCAATAGATGCGGAAAAAGTATGTGACAAGATTCAACACCCATTTATAATGAAAAAAAAAAAACCTCTCCAAACAGTGAGTGGATACAGAAGGGACATACCTCAACATAAGAAAAGTCATATATGACAAGTTGATAGCTAACATCATACTCAATGGTGAAAAATTGAAACTATCCCTTTAAGATCAGGAAAAAGACAAGGATACTCACTCTTGCCACTTCTATTCAACAAAGTATTGGAAGTCCTAGCCAGGACAATTAGGCAAGGAAAAACAATGAAAAGCGCCCAAATTGGAAAGGCAGGTGTAAAACTCACGATTTGCAGATGACATGATTTCATACACATAGCCAAGACATGGAAACAACCTAAGTGGCCATCAACAGATGACTGGATAAAGAACACATGGTATCTTATGCAATGGAACACTACTTAGCCAAAAGAGAGAGAAAGAAAGAAGTCTTGCCATTTGCGACAACATAGGTATATCTTGACGGTACTATGCTAAGTAAAATAAATCAGACAGAGAAAAAACAAATCTCATAGATATCACATATATTGCTTATGCTTTTTTGTGGAATCTAAACAATACAACAAAATAGTGAATATTACAAAAAAAGGAGCAGACTCATGGATACTGAAAAAAAAACAGTGGATACCAGTGGGGACAGGAAAGGAGAAAGAAACAACATAGGGGTGGGAACTGGAGGTACAAACTATTAGGTATAAAATAAGTTGAAAGGATATACTGTACAACACAGCAAATAAAGCCAATATTTTATAGTAACTATAAGTGGAGTATAATCTTTCAAAACTGTGAATCACTATATTGTACACTTGTAATTTATATAATATTACACATCAACTACATTCAGTGAAAAAATGTTAATAAAAAGGGCATCGTGTCTACTTTTGAATATGTTTAAAAGTTTTATAATAAAAGATTAGTTTAAAAATGTTTGGCCAATTACTAAATAAATGCTACTGTCTACTAAGCATCAAGTTCTCATAGTAGGTCTTAAATTTATATAAATGAAATAGTCTCAATTCCCAAAGAAGTTTATCAAAGAGGAAAACTGTCAGACAGATAAAATGAAGTGCTTGGTAGCTGCTCTAACAGAGGTACATACAGGGCTTAATAAGCATGCAAAGAAAGAAGAAGCTAAGTCTGCTGAAGAAAACCAGAGAAGGCAATCCTTGAGCTGACCATGAATAGAAAAGCTAGGGTGGGAAAGAAAATTCCAGACAGAGGAAATAGCCTGTACAAAAAAAAATCCTGAGGCATGAAATAGTAAGATACATTCAGCAAATTGCTTGTAATTCCAGATACGCACAAGGCAACATCAATGAAAAAAGAAGAAATAACAAGAACCCAGTAACAAAAGTAGTGTTACTGCCTGGAGTGTCACCAGCCACAGAATAAGCTCTCCTGTCCAAGGACCTTTCCACACGCTGTTCCCTGACCTGAAGTTGTTCTCCTGGCTAAGTAAGGCTTACTTGTCCTTCGGGTCTCAGCATAAATGTCACTTCTACAGAGAGGCCTTTCCTACTGTTCCATAAGCAGAGGGATTTCTCTTATACCCTGTCTCACAGTTCTCCATTACAAATGAATAGATTTGCAGCTATATTCATCTATGCGTTTACTTACTTAAAGCTTGTCTCCCCTCTACTTGACTGTAGGCTTTAAGACAATGGGAATATCTACTGTGTTCATCACTGTGTTCCTATTGCCTATAAAAGTCGCTATAACACAGCAGGTGCTCATTACTGACTGGCTGAAGGAAAGAGAGGCTAGAAGCTCCTTGGTGGAAAAAAAGCTCTGAGTCAAACTGTATTCTGCAACAGACTTAAAACCAAGACGTATAATAATGAAACTGAAAAGTACATCACTAACTGACAGAGTGCTATTTGTAATTATTAGAATTATTTGCAACATTTCTTCAAATTTCAAAATGAGGTATTAACAGTCATACTGGGCACAATACATGGATCAAGTCAAGGTATCATTTCAACATGGCACAGTGGGGAGATTAAGAATAAGGACCCGAGTTCTAGTCTCAACTCAATAATTCAACTATATATATCAAGGCAGTAGTTCTCTCCAAAGGGACATTTGGAAATTTGTGAGGAGGGCATTTTTCATTGTCACAATGATGAGCAACCAATACAAACATTCAGCATTAAAGACCAGAGACATTAGACAGCCTATAATGCCCAGGATGATCCCGTACCACAAAGTCCAATCCTGCATCCCACAAAACCTCCAAATATCTCACCTGGCCTTCGTGTGGGTGGAAAAAACTGATTTACATTATCTTTGAACCTAATTCCATTTTACATATAAATACAAAATCCACTCAATTTCCAAGAAGGTAATTACCTTGTAAATCAAGGTAAGATTATACTCTGTTTTATTTGACACTTCACTAAGCCTTGTTCACCATTTTGAAAAATTACATCACTAACGGCAGTCTTGATCAGGTTATATGAGTCACTGACTGATACCTGGCACCTCTGTCAGCCTACACTTGTAGATGTCACATTCGCAGTGATTCAATATGCAAATATAAGTACCTGCCTACTTATGTAGTCATATTATGCATTTACATATTGAAATACATTTACATTTTATTCTAAATCAATTTTTAACTTTCCCTCTTATAATTAATTTTATGATTAGGATATTATGTTGATTTATTATAAAGTAAGATGGCTTATATTATCTATGAATTTCTCTCAGGATAACAAAAGGGAGGAGTTAAAAATATTCAGTTAAAAAAGAAAAGGGAGGCTCAGCCATTAAAGGGAACGAAATAACAACATTTATAGAAACATGGATGGACCTAGAAATTATCATGCAAAGTGAAACCAGTAAGACAATGAGACACCAACATCAAATGCTACCACTTACATGTGGAAACTAAAAAAAGGACACAATGAACTTCTTTGCAGAACAGATAATGATTTACAGACTTTGGAAAACCTATGGTTCCCAAATGAGACAAGCTGGGGGGTGGCAGGATGCACTGAGGGTTTGGGATAGAAACGCTATAAAATTGAGTTGTGATGATTTTTGTATACCTATAATTATAATAAAATTCATTAAGTAATGGGGAAAAAAAAGGGAGCTACAGGTCTGGTAAGGTTGAGAAACACCAACTTAGAGCATATTACTGAACTACCCAAAGGCTCTTCCTGTTTCATCTACAAAAATAGGGGATGTAAAGAAAATCCCAGCAGTTCCCATTGTGGCTCAACACATTATGAACCCAACTAATATTCATGAGGACGCGGGTTCGATCCCTGGCCCAGATCAGTGGATTAAAGATCCAGGGTTGCCATGAGCTGTGGTTTAGGTTGCAGATGTAGCTCAGCTTGGATCCTGCATTGCTGTGGCTGTGGCATAAGCTGACAGATGCAACTCTGATTGGATCCCTAGCCTGGGAACTTCCATATGTCACAGGTGCAGCCCTGAAAAAAAAAGAAAAAGAAACAATCTCTTGGGCTCTGTGTCTGTAAAATATGACAATTCTTTGAGACCACATGTCGAACAAAAGCTACCTCTGCACAGGGCATTGTAGAATTCTTTGAATACAGAGATGTCTCCCTGCCTGCCCAGTATACTTGGACTCTAAGTAAGACACAGGAGTAGAAGGTAGATGATATTCAACCCTGACTCTCTTCAGAATGGAATTAACTATTAGCTATAAAAGCCATTACAGAACATGACAGTGCTGCCAGTATTTTGGTAGATACAAAATTTTTTTTTTTTGAAAGTTAAAAACTAGCATTAGCATGAGGAGTTCCCTTCGTGGCTCAGTGGTTAACGAATCCGACTAAGAACCATGAGGTTGTGGGTTCGATCCCTGGCCTTGCTCAGTGGGTTAAGGATCCGGCGTTGCCGTGAGCTGTGGTGTAGGTTGCAGACGCGGCTCGGATCCGGCGTTGCTGTGGCTGTGGCGAAGGCCGGTGGCTACAGCTCCTGTTAGACCCCTAGCCTGGGAACCTCAATATGCCGCGCGTGCGGCTCTAGATAAAAAAAAGGCAAAAAGACAAAAAAAAAGAACAAAAAACCTAACATTAGCACAAAAGTAGCTTCTCTTTAGATCTCTGTTAGAGCATAGTCCTGTGAGCAGTAAGCCCTAACAACAACAGTAGATTAAGACACAAAATCCTAACCTAAAAACAAACACTGCTGAGAGAAGCTAATTTAGAAACACACAAGAAAAATTAATTTCTGAAACAAACATCTGCTAATTAGTATAGGTAATGCCACTCACACAAAGTCATCAAAACTCATAATAAACTCAATGAAGCAAATCCAAAACACCACAAGCCTCGTGGTACACAGAGCTCGAAACCCACTCTTTCTCGCTAGGGAACTGTACCACAGGGAAACCATGTTTTGTTTTTTTTAAATAAAACCAAAATTTTAAGGTGGAGAACATACTTCATAAATCTGAAACAGTTAAATAAATTTACTAACATTTATAAGCATCTAGTTTGGCAATTGTAAAACGAACTTTTTAAGCAGTTTTCCGGCCAAGTTTTAAAACACTATTGCCATTATCCTAGATGATTCTAAGAACATTTTGAAACTGAGATTATCTATATATCCATTTTCCTGATCAAATTTAGAGCAATAAGAAGATACACAAGATGGTCCTTAAAAATTTAAGCCTTTTTTAAAAGAAGTTCCTTGTAAAGCTTTACCAAACTAAAAATAATCTGTGACAACTAAATCTCTAATGTGCCTCCGTATTCTGATGAAACTTCACTGGTATTCTGATTAAAAAAACCACTGGCATTGGAGTTCCCATTGTGGCACAGCAGAAATGAATCTGACTAGGAACCATGAGGTTGTGAGTTCTATCGCTGGCCTGGCTCAGTGGGTTAAGGATCCGTCGTTTCCATGAGCTGTGGTGTAGGTCGCAGACGCGGCTCCGATCTGGTGTTGCTGTGGCTGTGGTGTAGGCTGTCAGATGCAGCTCCGATTAGATCCCTAGCCTGGGAACCTCCACATGCCACAGGTGTGGCCCTAAAAAGCGAAAAAAAGAAAGAAAAAAAAGATCACTGGCATAGAGGCAGACTTATGTACACCCTGCTCCCCCCTTCCTCTTATCTGTGAAAGGAGCATCTCTCTCCTGACTAAGGTTAATCCTTCCAGCCTGTGGATCTAGATCCTATAAGACTATGAACAAGGGCAGAAAGGCAAACTGATCCACCGTATGACTGGTCTATGGCAAGTTACTTAATAACTCTGAAAACAAGATACGAAAGGATTCACTTCACAGAATTTTCATGAGGTTTAAATGAGCTAATATAGATAATTATCTAGCACAGTGTCTGTGAGATAACAGAAAATTATATACTAGTCTCTGCTCCTGGTTCCTGACACAGGATTTCTGAAACCCTTGTACATTCCTAAGCGATAAGAACACTAGATGCAATCTTTTTGTTCTAATGAGGCAACTCTGGGCAGGCTCCTAGATGGGAGCTGGTCTCCAGAAAGACCAAGCCATGAATACAAGCTTGGAATTTCCAGACCCACCTCCATTCTCCAGAGAAGAGAGAGGGGCTGGAAATGGAATTAGTAATGGGTCATGTCTACGTGAAGAAGCCTCCATAAAATCCCAATAGCATTGGATTCAGAGGGCTTCCAGGCTGGCAACACACCCACATAACTGGGGAGAATAACAAATCTCAACTCCACAGGGACAGAAGCTCCTAGGCTCACGGACCTTTCCAGACTTCACCCTATGTACCGTTATCTGTATCCTTCAACAAAAGTCCTTTAATTAACTAGTAACTAGTAAACATAAGTGTTTCCCTGAATTCTACGAGCTATTCTAGCAAACGGTCAAATCTATTGAGAACCTCTAATTTGTAGCCAAGTAGGGCAGAGGCTGTGGATAACCTAGGGACCTACTATTAACTTGCAACTGACACCTAACGGAAGGAGCGTGGACCCAGGAGACCTAGCCCTCGACCTGTGGAATCCGATGCCATTTCTAGGTAGATAACGTCAGAACTGGGTTAAATTGCAGGGCACCCAGTTGTTGCTACAGAACTGCTTTGTTTGGGAAGAAACTCACACATCTGGGGTCAAAAGTGTTGTGAGTGTGACTGTAGTGTGAGAGTAAGGAGAAACACAGAAGAAAGGAGTTTTTCCAATCAGTCTCACATATAGCAAAGGCTCAAATCTATCCTCTTCCTCCCATACTCATCCCAAGAAACCCCACTACCCATTTTTACCCCTTTATCTATTTTTACCCCTTTATCTATTTTTATCCCTTTTACACCTTCCTGTGAATACCTAAACATGCTAAAGTGTTCGTCATATTCAACACACACACACACGCACGCGCACGCGCGCCTCTTTCAATCTCAAGTTCCCTCTTAGCACATCTGTTTCTCCTCCTAAAACCAGAAAGCTTTAGGAAAGTTTGGTCTACACCTACGCTTTGCCTCCACCTACACGTCTTTCATTTACCTCCTATCCATGTAACTTACATTGACCTTGCCAAAGTGAATAATGATATCCTAATTGCCAAAACCAATAAGCAATTTTTTTAGTCTACTGGGCACCATTCCATTCTAAATTCAGAAGATCTCTTTTCATCACAATACTGACCTCCATGATCTCCTCCTTGAAAAGTGCTACTCCTTTCACTTCCCAAGCACCACATTCCTGGCTTCTCACCTATATCCATATTTACCAGGCTAGTCTTTGCTTCTACAGAAGAGAATTTCAGGGAGTTCCCATCGTGGCATAGCGGAAACAAATCCAACTAGGAACCATGAGGTTGAGGGTTCTATCCCTGGCCTTGCTCAGTGGGTTAAAGATCCGGGATTGCTGTGAGCTGTGCTATAGGTCACAGATGCAGCTTGGATCCCACATTGCTGTGGCTGTGGTGTAGGCAGGCAGCTACAGATCCACTGGACCCCTAGCCTGGGAATCTCCATATGCCACGGTGTGGCCCTAAAAAGACCAAAAAAAAATTTTTTTAATTAAAAAAAAAAGGAATTTCATTTGTCCATACCCCATAAGCCAGAAATTACGGCATTTATTTTATTTACAGCAATAACTCTTATAATCTTAGAAACAAAGGAAATTCACTAGTCTAATGAAATTCTTCCAAGCATTCTTAAAATGGAACCCATCACATATCTTTTTTTTTAACTCAATGAATTTTATTACATTTATAATTGTACAACAATCATCACCACCCAGTTTTATCACATATCTTTTAAAAAGTTACACTAGGTAAGAAGAGAGAACACTTTAAGATGACTCTTCAGTTTGAGACTTACTACTTACTCTGGTCCACACATAATACATTCATGCCCATACCCTCTCCAACTCCTTCAACTGCAAAACCACATGTGCTCCCCACACACCTACCCACTTAAATACATCACAGAATTTCTAGCCACTTGGATACAAATGCACATCCAGATATGCAAACTCATAATAAACATTCAACAAAGTCACTTCTGTAGGTGGAGAGACAAGTGGAAAGGTACATGACTGAATGTGTTGGAGAATGAACAAATTTAAAGTCACAAAAGATAAACTGTGGGTAAGTTACAGGTGAACAAGGAACAATCATCTAATGCTAGAATAATTATATATGGTAGATGGTACAAAGAAAACCTTGTCACTAATTAGTGTTGCAACCTTAGATGAACTACCTTTTTGAGCCTTAGCTGTAAGACAGAGGCTAGACTTAATAACGATTGCCTAAAAATTCCTTACAGGACTGCAGCAAGATGGCGGAGGAGTAAGAGGTCGCGCTCACCCGCTCCCACAAATACATCAAAAAACGCATCTAAATATAAAACAAGTTGGACAAATCATCATCTAAATGCTGATTAATTTAAACCTCCAAAAACTGCAAGAAACCCTTGAAATAACTGAGTAGAACAACAGAAGAAAAAAAAAAGGTGAGAGAGAGAAAAGCAATTAGAACGGTAGCCAGCACCCCAGGGAGGGAGCTGTGAAAAAGAAAAGTTTCCTGGGAAGAAACCTAAACAACAATCAACGGATCAATGACCAGTGGAACTAGAGGGACATCAAAGCCTGAGAAAAACGCAGCAGCTGGATTGAGATAGGAAAATCGGAGATAGAGACTCAGACAGAGGACCCGAATACCGGCGCAGATACTACAGCCTGAGGCGCTGGGCGGTGCCTGGGAGCTAAGACACAGGTTCCTAAGGTTAGTCCCTGCGAGAGGGCAGAGGTCGGTGGCCGCAGTGGTTGTGGGAATAAGACAAGGAACAGCGATATTCTATGATTTGTGGAGAGCAAAACCAGGACTGAGGGAACCGAGGAAGTCTGGTCCCGCAGGGGAGGCAAGCCTCCATTGTCAGGGAAGAGGAGAGGAGGAGGGGCTGGCCGCCATAGGAAGCAACTTGAACTAGTGCGCAGAGCGGGGCGATGGAGACCCACCAAAGAGAGCGGAAGTGGGGAGGAGCCAGTGGAGGCTGCAGCTGCGGCAGCGGGAGCGGAGCCCGTGCCCTGAAGCCCGTGGGCAGAGCACTGTGCCAGGTTGTGGACCCAGGTGCCTGCGCCAGCCAGCATCGGCGGGGGTGGCAGGGCCCTGGGCCGGTCCACGGACCTAGGCAACTGCGTCAGCCCACAGAGCTGGTAGCTCTGGCGGGCGGAGCAGTACGCGACCACACGGAGCTAGCTTTCGCAGAGGAGCGGGGACAGCGCCAGCCACTGCCACCAGGAAACCGCCCCATCTGACGAGAAAGCATCAGCGGAAGGGTGGAACAAACGCCAGCCTGCTGAGCCAGCCTCTGACGGGTACCTCTTGTGGTTCCAGTCACCTCAAAGAGAACTTTGCAATCAAACACGTTTCCCGTGGCTCTCACTCCCGGGGGAAATCATACTTCCTGCTGCTGCTATTGCCAACTGCTTAAGACACCTGGTAGATCTGCCTAGAGCTCGCGACCACTTCCCAGAGCTGGGCAACTAGGAGTGGACAGTGCCACCTTCCTGCAATTGAGAGCGTAGAGACTAGGCTCCCACTGTCAACTTTAGCCATTCCTACACTCTCACAGAGAACACTCAGAGTACCACTGAGATAACAGCCTGCTCATTCCAAAGAAATAGACAGCAAATAGTCAAACTCCTACACCAAAAATAAATAGTAACCCCACCAAAAAATACAAAGGGGAGCTCCTCCCTAGAAGTAGCCTTCCAAGTCTACAGCATGGCCTCCCCAAACTCACA
>PVHT020000014.1:135403-169000 GCA_004024745.2 Catagonus wagneri
TCCATATATGTACATGTAACCGGGTCACCACGCGGTGCAGTTGGAAAATCTGACAGAAATCTGTAAACCAGCTATAACGCAAAAAAAATAAATTAATTAATTAAATTAAAAAATAAAAATAAAAATTCCTTACAATTCCAAAGTGCTACAATTCTACAGAAAACCTTGGCTTTAAAATAAATTTATTGCTGCTTTTCACTTACTGTTTTCATTCTTTTTATTATTACTATTAAAATCACAATATGCATAATCATTATGCTCTAAGAACAATGTTTGATGCCAGGGCCCTTGTCTTTGGCAGTCCTTCTGATAAGTGCTATAAATGAGGGGTGAAAAAAGTACTTACAGGAATATGGTAAAGAGATACCTGACTCTGCCTAGGGGGGCTGTGGAAGGCCTTACAGAGGAGGTGATATTTTAGCTAGGTCTTAAGGATAAGGCATTTAATAAAAGTTTCAATCAATGTTTTTCTGGAAAGTGTTGGAAATCCAATTATAACCTAACAATAAACCAATATGAATAACTGCTAGGGGTCTATTTATTATTCTTTTAAAACATGTTCCACCAAAAATACTGTTAATGGAAGTAGTTTGTCCTCTGCTGATAGAAAAGAATACAAAAAAAAAAGTGAATTAATTAACACTTGTCATTTCTGTTTTCCACTCCTATGCTGGAGACTAAACTGTAGTATAAAGTGCACTGAAATTAGGACACAAGGGTCACTTTTTAAAATGACATCCACTGCGCTCTCTGTAGACCCCTTCAATATCACTTTAAATTTGGAAAGTGAAAATCAAGCAATAGTTTTCATTTGAATTAAATAATAAACAAACCACAAAGTAGCCAGACAGGTCTACAAGAAAAATCTTTGCTAAACTAAAGTCTTAACAGTATACTAGATTTTGTGAATTTTATTATGGATATTATCAATAAGATGTATTCCAGACCCAAGTGAAACTTTACATGACATCATGTTAAGACAGTGTAATTTCAAGTCAGTCTTGCATTTCTGACCAGCAGTAAGAAAGGAAGAAAGAAGTTAATTTTAAACAAATTCACAATACTCACAATTTTCACACTTAGGCTTGAAACTCCATGATCATGAAGTTCATCCTCAAACAGAAGAACTTCTTCAAAAAACTTAATCTGCTCTCTGGCTTTCAATTTCTCTGTATCTATATGATCTGTTGTAGGTACAACCTGAAAGAAAAAATTTAAGAAGGGGGCACCAAAAAAAAAAAAAAATTAAGAAGCCAGAAACATAGGAAAACAGTTTTCCAACCCGTCTTTTCTGCACATGGTTCTAAATTTGGGTGTCATTAGCAGACAGGAAAGATGAGATATATACCTTGTCCCTGAAAAACCTAGGATGGCTGATATTACAGCTTCACAAAGCACAGAGTAAAATTCATCATCTTTCAAATTAAAATCATGAAATAGAACACATTAAGATCAAGTGCTCTACTGTGACTATGAGAAAATCAACCATCTGAAAATTAGTATGATGAACTATCATAGAAATTCAAAACAGTAAAAGTCTACTTTTAAAACATTCACTTAGAACTTAAAAAAATTTTTTCCCTTTAGAATGATGTTACATATTTGAGATTCCCAACCTACAAACAAGTGTTTTAGAGAAATTCTGAGGGAAACTCGTAGCATTCCCAAGGGCTTTAGAAGAAACTGCCAATTTTTTCAATGTGTTATTCTGCAGTCCCCAGACACAGACATATATAACACAAAAAAAGCGCCAAAAACCTCAAGGTGGATCGCATCAAAAAGCTCACAAAATCCAAGTGTCTCCTAACAACTGAGTTGTAATACTATTCTTTACTACATCCAATTTCACTACAAAATATTCAGTTTTTCTATTTTTTGAGGTAGATGTATCATAAATAAACACAGCAACGCTCATTAAACCATAAGGATTCAGTAAATGGTAGCTATAATTTTACTTTAATAGCTTGATTAGGCCATTTGTTTGACTCATGGATAGAATTAAGAAATGGGGAGTTCCCGGCATGGCTCAGTGGTTAACGAATCCGACTAGGAACCATGAGGTTGCAGGTTCGATTCCTGGCCTCGCTCAGTGGGTTGCAGATGCGGCTCAGATCCCACGTTGCTGTGGCTGTGGCGCCGGCCAGCAGCTGTAGCTCCAATTAGACCCCTAGCCCAGGAACCTCCACATGACACGGGTGCGTCCCTAAAATGACAAAAGACAAAAAAAAAAAAAAAAGGAATTAAGATATGGAGAGTAGTTTGAGAAAACTGGACAAGAAATAGATGCATATGACAATGGATGTTCAAGAGAGTACATGGATTTTATGGGAAAATGATCTAAGGAAATATTAAGTGACGTGAGGGGTAAGGTTGCCATGAAAGAAACTAGCAGTTTGTAAATGATTCCCAAGAGGTGAAAAAAATGTCCATAGTTCTTACATGCTCACCTACAGACAGCATTTTAGCCCTCTGCAATTTTACTCCAATATGTGTCTAGAGCAGACATGATACTACACATGAAGATGAAATTGGGAGGGGAGGAAGGAAGGTGAGGGGTACGGAGAGGACAGCATATAACCAGTTCCTTGTTTCACTTATTTGTCATCTAAGACCAATGTTGGTGCCTCTAGGACTGCCTAAGAACATAAAACTTCAGTTAGTATTAAATGAACACAACTTCTAGATTCCTTACTTTTTATTTAGTTTCAGTTCAAAGGAACACATCTGAAAAATCCTCATAGGTGTACCTGACTTTCAAAAAATTAACCATTATATGAATTTTCTCACTAGTAAGTGATTACTTCACTAACGTTTCATATATGCCTTCAGTAAGTGACTGGTGAACACGAATCCATTTTTTTTTTTAGAGCCACATCTACGGCATGTGGATATTCCCAGGCTAGGGGCTGAATCGGGGCTGTAGCTGCCAGCCTACGACACATCACAGCAATGCCAGATCCGAGCTGCATCTGCGACCTACACCACAGCACAATGCTGGATCCTTAAGCCACTGAGCGAAGCCAGGGATCGAGCCTGCGTCCTCATGGATACCAATCAGGTTCACTAACCACTGAGCCACGACGGGAATCCCCATCAATTTTGCCATCTACTTGTTCTCATAAAATGTCTGAAGAAAAATAATGAAGCGGTTCCTAGTGGCTCAGCAGGTTGAGGATCTGGTATTGGCACTGCTGTGGTGCAGGATCAGTCTCTGGCCCAGGCACCTCCGCATGCTGTGGGCACAGCCAAAAGAATTTTTAAATAATAATAATTAGATAACACATGGATTAGGGAAATTCATTATATTTAACTTACTTATATACATAATATCACTTTCATTTACAAGGATAAATATGTTTAAAACTTTGTATTTCTCAGCCTTCTCTTTTCCCCATCTAAACTTATCTCCTCCCTAGGTTTTAAACTGCAATGAAAAAAAAAAGGAAAAAGAAAGCTCAAGACAGTGAATGACACTGAATGAACTGAGCAAATGTTCCAATATACTTTGAAAAAGAAAAAAAAAGTTTTAAATACATGGACATTAAGCATGCTTTATTCCTAAAAGGCAGTACCAATAGAAGAGGCAATCTCCTACTTCTAGTTTCCTACAACTTTAATTTATTCACTTAATAGGAAAGAAGAAAATGGCCAAATATTGATAGGTTGTTATGGGCCAGGTACATTTTAGGCATCTGACCTGTTTTCCTCATAACATTCTCATATCATAATCTTAGCATTCTCATATCATATGCGACGTGCCTTTGGTGTAGCCCAGACAATAAATGACAAGGCTGGACACGAATCTAGCCAGGTCAGTACAAATCTAAGTGGCTCTCTCCCCTTACACCATGCTACAACTAGAGTAATAGGTTAAACCAACTTAAAGAGTGAGAAAACATTAAACAGGCGCACATACTCCCCTACACATGCCAGCAGCTCCCAACAACTAAAAATCAAGAAGTTAAGGGCAAAGGAAAGGCCTCATTCTAATGCATCATTCTTTGATAGTCTTAGTGTACATATAAAGTAACTACTGCTTCACAGGCCTACATTTTTTATACACACCAGGGCTTCTGAATAGTGCTTTGAGGAAGAGCTGAAGGATTAAATAATTTAAAATCCCAAGTAATATTACAAGTCAAAAAATTCTCAGGGATTAAAAAAAAAAAGTTAATTGTAAAAAATGTTCCTATGAAAGAACAGATTTGTGGTTGCCAAGGTGGAGGGGGGTGGGATGGATTAGGAGTTTGGGTTAGTAGATGCAAACTATTACATTTAGAACGGATAAGCAATGAGGTCCTGCTGTACAGCACAGGGAACTATATCCAGTCTCCTGGGATATATCATGATGCAAAAGAATATAAAAAAGAATATGTGTATATATAGGAATAACTAGTCACTTTGCTGTACAGCAGAAATTGGCACAACATGGTATATCAACCATACTTTAAAAGAATTTTTTAATGTTCCTATGAAAGTGACCTTCCGCATATAATAAATGTGCTTAACAATAAGGTATAGCATCAGCATTATGTTACTAAGAGAGTAAAAACTTTTTTTCTTTTGGCTGCTCTCACAGCATGCGAAGTTTCCAGGCCAGGGATTGAAACGACGCCACAGCAGTGCCCCGAGCCACTGCAGTAACGATGCAGAATGCTTAACCTACTGCACCACAGGGAACTCCAATACTTTAAGACCATGAACCCATTTCTTCATCTACAAAATCAGGATAATAATGCCTATCCTACAAGGTTATTTTAAGAATTAAGCAACAAAGTCTTAACAATTTGCCTGGAAAATAGTAACCCTATTTTTTAAGGCAATAGAGGAACACATTCATCAACTCTACTTAGACCATAAAGCAAGAGTAAACACTATCTAGATAATATATCTACTTTTATTCTTGGCATTTTAATAACATTAACTTAGTTCCCTTGACATTTGAGATATATTATCATTATAACAGAAGCTGCCATTTTTTTGAGAATATTGTGTTAACAGACACTGTACTATAAACACTTAATACATATAATTTCAATTAACTACCTCACAACTGATACCATCTCTAGTTTACCAAAGTGAGAAACAAGACTTCGCAAAGATTAAACGGCTTTTCCAATCTATCAAATGATGATGCTGGGATTTGAACTCAAGTCTCCCAAAGCCTGAGCTCCTTAGCACTAGTGAACGGCTGGTCATGCTGACGTTTGCCAACAATACTTAGAATAAATTACATGACAGGCTGAACTGCCAGTGCACAGTACTGCGCACATGCCTTTCAACTCCTACTACCCTCCCACTCCCCACCTCTGCTGCCCTCAGCTTGCTCCTTGGTCACAGCTAATCCTACTTCATAGCCTCCACAAGGCTTTTGAACGTCAGCCCTCAAAGTTGTCATCATTATTATTGCATAGGGTTAAAGTAAGTGTTCATTTCCTTACTCCTTGCAATGAAATATCAAATGGCCTGTACACCTTGCAACACTTCACGATCAGGAGTGAAAAGAAAGAATATTAATCTATGAAGCATTAACAGAATGAAATAACCTTCCTCCCCCACTGGACTAGGGGATTTTTGTCTGTTCACTGCTGTATCCAGGGCTCCATACAGCTAAACTCCCAATATGAGACCTACCGATTTCGCCTTCCTAATCTATCATGAAGTGAATATCTTGTTAAGCAGGGTTTACACAGCTACTCTGTAATTAATTACAATTAATGAGCAAATTAATTAATTGTCCATTAATATAGAACTTTAGAATCCATTGGGAACTTTCCCCTAGATTATACTGCATCAAATTCTGCCGTGAGGGAGATATTTCTGCTTATCCAATTTACTGATAAAACAGAATCAGAAAGATTAAATAACTTACCTAAAGTCATACTAGGTTCATACGTAGTGCACGCAGAATAAAAACCTAAATTGTCTAACCCAAAGTCCTATTTGCCTATATATCTGTCCATCTGTAAAACTGTAAGCTATTAGCTGGCAGGTTCACCTAAATCGCCTAACACATTACACCAAGGACAGATATACATTTTATTGCTTCTTGATAAAGACAACATCAAGGCAGTCTGTGACTGCTACCAAACACATTTTTAACAAAAACTGTTCCACTCTGGCCTTTTCAAAATTTTCTGCTGATAATCAATAAGCAAAATTCCTTTACATTAGGCTCTGCAGCCTCCCACAAAAGAAAGTAAGTGGGATGAAAGTAGCAGCAGGAAATAACCCATTACTAGAAAGTTCTGAGACTATCCAAGACAATCAATGACTCACAAAAACAAAAAATCAGATTTACCTTTAACTTAAGTGATTCTCCAAGTAATGTTCCCTTATAATCTGTTGTATAGGTCCAATCATATGGTTTAATAACGTCCTTGGAGTGTTCGCCCTCCGTCCTCAAACACCAAAACAAGAAGGATCAGATTCAGGGATGAAGAACATAGATCAACTGTATTCATATATCACACATCAAATTTCAGTCTACAAATAATATAAAATATCCCACTAAATATACATATATACTTACTTCACAGACATAATTTACCAATGTAAGATCTTTCTTAGTTTTCCTGCACATTATTGTTATTTCTCACGTACTAATGCAGTCTCTCCAATTAGTCTGTACATTGCCTGAAGACATAGTTTAAAGGCTTTTACTTTTTTCAAAGAACCTAGTACATAATAGGCACAAAGTAAATAACTGCTGATTTGATTATAAAAGAAAATACATTTTCTTAATTTCAGGGCTCCTCAAATTTTCAGCACAAATCATCAGTAAACATTTTTCTTCAAAAACAGGAACTTAAAGCAGTGTAATGCCTCTTGACTAAAGAATACTGAAAGTTCAAAGAAGCAAACCCTTGGAGTTCCCGTCGTGGTGCAGTGGTTAACGAATCCGACTAGGAACCATGAGGTTGCGGGTTCAATCCCTGCCCTTGCTCAGTGGGTTAACGATCCGGCGTTGCCGTGAGCTGTGGTGTAGGTTGCAGACGCGGCTCGGATCCTGCGTTGCTGTGGCTGCGGCGCAGGCCAGTGGCTACAGCTCCTATTAGACCCCTAGCCTGGGAACCTCCACATGCCGCGGGTGCGGCCATAAAATGACAAAAGGCAAAAAAAAAAAAAAAAAAAAAGCAAACCCTACATAGCTCAGCTCAACCGTAACTCAATTTAACTCAAGAAGTATTCAAGAATGGGAGAATTAACCTCTATGGATGAGAAAAATGAACACTAGAATGATTCAACTATCAAGTTTAATAGTAATACTAGCCCTTCATTCTAATAAAACACACACACTGAATATTTTTTTAACACTTTTTGTTTGACACATAACTGCCCAGATTCTCACCTGCTTTCCTGCCACTCTTCAGCACAGGCTACTTTAAGCATTCCTTGATAGTTGTTCACACATCTTAATGCATCTGTAGCATTGAACTCAATCCCAAAGCCAGAGCCGTGCTGGATTCTTAAAACATTGTCTCCAAACATCATTTCAGGGAGAGATGGCATATGCAATTCATCAGCTAACCTATGCATAACCAAAAGTCAGCAAGATTATTTTACATCACTCTTGGCATTTCTGTTTTTTTTTGATCCCCACAGAATACCTTCTACTCCCAAATGAGTTAAATAATATATGATTTAATAAAATGACATATTTGTAAAGTCTATAAATGCCTTCATCATTCATTCTCTCTGTGCATCTTTTTAGCACTGTACTAGGCAGTGGGCTAAATAAGAGAGGTAATAAACAAATATACAAATAAATAGGTAACATAGTATCAGCTAGTAATAAGCGATAAACAATAATTCAAGCAAGGTAATGGGGGGGCGATCTTTTAGGTAGGATGATCAGAGATCATATCTGAGATAGTTGAATTTGAGCCTCAAAAATAGCCTGGAGTTAAGAAACGCTCAGAGAGTTTGGGCAGCTAACTCAGATCACAGAAGTGGTAACACCAGGTGTCTTCCTATTATCCACAATTGCTTTATAAAAACTTGGCCGTCATCTAGCTAGCCACATTACAGAAGAAATTTATATTGGACATAATATGAAGCCAGGATCACAAATTATTAACCCACAGATGTGTTTTAATTAGCTTACACAACATATTTTTCTAACATTTGAAATAACTACCAAAATTAGTAAGCTGCGCATTAAAATTGAGAGATTTTTAGGAAATCTGGAGTTCTGGTTTCTTTAGAAAAACAAAAAAAACAAAAAACAACCTGGCAACATCGGGCCTATATTGCCTGCTACATGGCACCTACTGACTGGAGCTGAGTAGAGGCTGCTCCCCTTTAGGTGGGGCATGGGCTCTCTGGTTCGCCAGTTACACTGGCCCTTTAGAAAGGTGAGTTTGTAACCCCTGTTACAGAGAATTTTAAGTGGTTACTGATAAAAGTAGTTCGATGTATATGTTACCATGCCATGCCATATGACTCTACTGCCTCAGGCGAGTATCCACGGGCTGGCAGGAACCCCTGAATTTAGCCTGAGAACTCTGCCCAATACACTCATGCTGAATTGAATAATGGCCAGTTAAACTTACTCTGATCTCTCTTTTCGTAAGTCTGAATGACAGTTAAATGCAGCACAGACCAAGAGACAGGGCATGACACGGAGCCATGAGGTAGAGAGAAAGGGAGAGTGAAAAGTTCAAGTCATAACAAGAGAAGCAAACAGAGCAAAACAGAGACTGAGAAGTAACGGTAACAAGAAGAGACTTTATAGTTGTTGGGGCCACAAGAATTGCTGTTCATTTTCTGAACTAATTCCTGTGTTTAATTATTTCCTCATGTCCTATTAGATTTTTATCACCTGAGGCAACCTGGGGTGGGGAGGGTCTCTGTTCCTTACAAACCTGGAAGCAGAACTAACACAGAGATTCTATGGAAGTGATTTTCCAGTTACCTTATGTACCATTTTATTTATTTATTTTTTTACTTTACTGATTCTGGCAATTTTTCAAAAGGTATTAAAGACTTCTCTATGTTCTTAAACAGAAAATACATGACATTATTTTGCCTTTTCTTGATGATCAGAGATGATTGTATTTAACAATCTTGTAAGACAATGTCCTCAAGTTCATTTGAGTGTATATACCTCTAGCTGCTCTAAAATATAGGTATCTGCCCCTAAAGAACCCTCATCCCTTTTTATTTGGTTTCTAACCTATAATAGGCTAGAAAAGCAAATAATCACACTTCTTAAAACTGTATAATGAATGAAAAGAGAACCTGAAAAATAATAGCAATTCACTTATTAGGGCAAAGAGACTGTACAGAACTTTTTCCTTCTTTACATTTCCAATATGGTTATAATTACAAAAGGTCAAAAGTTGAAATATGCTTTGAGTGAAGTTCTAAGGAACCCTGAACAAAGCACAGTATTTTAGTGCAAGTGTTCTATGTTAGCTGCTTTAGCAGGTCAGAAAGCTTTCTTTTCTTTTTTCTTTTTGAGACCTCTGGACTTCTGAACAGCTACATAGCTATACTTGTTGGGCAAGGTAAAATCATACTATTTTAAAGAAAATATTCTTATCTAAAGCAAACAAAGGATCTATACATATCCCAAGACTACAGTTACTCTGTTTCCAGTTGGTTTAAATCTATTTCCAATCAGACATACCAATCAAGTCTTGTATATATATTAAAAACAAAAAATAAAAAGTCCCCGATAAAAAATTAAAATTCTTAAGCTTTTTTTTTTTTTTGTCTTTTTGTCCTTTTATGGCCACACCCACGGCATATGGAGGTTCCCAGGCTGGGGTCTAATCAGAGCTGTAGCCGCCGGCCTACACCACAGCCGCAGCAACGCCAGATCCGAGCCGCATCTGCAACCTACACCACAGCTCATGGCAACGCCAGATCCTTAACCCACTGAGCAAGGCCAGGGATCGAACCCGCAACCTTATGGTTCCTAGTTGGATTAATTTCCGCTGCGCCACAATGGGAACTCCAAAATACTTAAGCTTTAAATGGAAAAAATATATTAATTCCTAATACAAACATCTACTTCATTCCTGGATCATCAAAGCCCCTCCACTTTCAAAAATAAAGATGGTTTGAATTCCATTATGACTGCCCAGGAGATGACTTAGTCTCATGTTTCCATAAGCGTTCTATCTCTAGTGAACTTTTTGTTCTTACACAACAATTGTACTAATTATAGATAGCTATGAAGAAAAGACAGCAACTAAAGATCCTGTTTCCTGTAGGAAAACACCTCTGTGGATTTCCCATTGTGGCTCAGTCGTTAAGGAACATGACTAAGATCCATGAGGACGCGAGTTCAATCCCTGGCCTCACTCAGTGGGTTAAGGATCCATGTTGCCATAAGCTGTGATGTAGGTCGCAGACATGGCTCAAATCTGGCATTGCTGTGGCTGTGGCGTAGGCTGGCAACTATAGCTCCGATTCGACCCCTAGCCTGGGAGCATCCATATATGGTAGGTGTGGCCCTAAAAAAGACAAAAGACAAAAAAAAACCTTTGCCAATAAACTTCTCACTTATATGGATTTTCAGAAGAATTTTGTCAATCTACATTCCACCTAGGGGCAAAAATTAAGAAAAAAGTACCAAGACTTTAATCAAATTTATACTCTTTGACTCAAAACACCGGTTTTGGAAAATCTGTAATAAAGAAACAATCCTTAGGAGTTCCCACTGTGGCTCAGCAGTAACGAAACCAACCAGAGAATGCGGGTTCAATCTCTGGCCTCACTCAGTGGGTTCAAGAATCCCACGTTGCGATGAACTGTGGTGTAGCTCACAGACAAGGCTTGGATCTGGCAGCCCTGAGGATGTGGTATAGGCCGGCAGCTATAGCTCTGATTCGGGTTTGACCCCTAGCCTGGGAACTTCCATATGTTGGCAGCTGTGGCCCTAAAAAGGGGAAAAAAAAGAAAGAAATGATCCTCAATACAGAAAAAAACAACTATACATATTAATACTCACAATCCTCTTATTTTTAATAATGAAAAAGAAATATTCTAATTATAAGGAAATAAATGGTTATATAAACTATGGTATATACATATGAGGAAATACATGGAATCATTAAAAATACTTAAAGTGAGAATAATGTAGAAAAATGCTTAGGAAACAGTAGTAAGGAAAAAAAATCAGACAGTATGTTTATTACATCCTGTGTTTGTGGATATGCACACATATCAGTGATCTAACGTTTTAAGCTGCACATCTTCAAGATGATATTTAATAACAAACTTAAGTAAAATTTATTCTTTTGTTATTAGGAAATAGAAAATATTAAATACTAGAGAGATCAACACTCCTATACAAATGTCCACAGACAAGTGAATGGATAAAGAAAGTGTGGTTTTGGAGATCTTCCGTGGTGCAGCAGATTAAGGATTTGGGGTTGTCACTGCAGTGGCTTGGGTAACTCCTGTGCCATGGGTTCAAGCCCTGACCCAGGACCTTCCACATGCCATAGGTGAAACCAAAAAAAAAAAAAAAGTTGTTTACACAAGCAATGAAATACTATGCAGCTTTTAAAAAGAAGAAAATTCTGCAATATGTGACAACACGGATGAACCTTGAAGACATTATGTTAAGTAAAATAAACCTGTCACAGAAAGACAGATACTACAATTCTACTTATATGAGGTATCTAAAATGTCAAGTTCATCAAAGCTTAATAGGGGCTGCCAAGAGGGAAGAGGGAAATGAGTTACTAATCAGCAGGCATAAAGTTTCAGTCAAGCAAGATGAATAAGCTCTAGAGATGTGCTGCACAACTACAGCCAATAACAATGTACCGTACACTTACACATTTCTGAGGAGGGTAGATTTCAAATTAAGATTCCTGAGCAAGGCCAGGGATCGAGCCCACAACCTCATGGCTCCTAGTAGGATTCATTTCCACTGTGCCATGACGGGAACTCCCAAACTCCAAATCTGGAATTTGATTCTCTTAAAACTCTCCATGGAGTTCCCACTGTGGCTCACCGGGTTAAGAACCTGACTAATATCCACGAGGATGCGGGTTCTATCCCTGCCCTAGTTCGGTGGGTTAAGGATCCAGCATTGCTGTGAGCTGGGGTGTAGGTTGAAGACGAGGCTCAGATCTGGCATTTCCGTGGCCAGTGGCTACAGATCCAATTCGAACCCTAGCCTGGGAACGTCCATATGCCGCGGGCGCAGTGTTTAAAAAAAAAGGGAATCCGACTAGTATCCATGAGGATGTGGATTCAATCCCTCACCTCGCTCAGTGGGTTAAGGATCCAGCGTTTCAGCAAGCTGCGGTTTAAGTCACAGATGTGGCTCAGTTCTGGCGTTGCTGTAGGCCAGCAGCTGAAGCTCCAATTGAACCCCTAGCCTGGAAACTTCCACATGCCTAGGGCACGTCCCTAAAAACAAACAAAACAAAACAAAACAAAATTCTCCATACATCCGTTACCTCTTAAATAGTCTGAAAATCATACGCGTAACCACAATTTGAAGCTGACTTTGAAGCTGACTAGCTCACACATATAGCGCAATTACATGCATGTGGTGCAATATGTAACAGAGAAAGTGACATGGAGAGAAAAACTCAGTAACAATCTGTGGTAGGATGAAGGGAATTTTTTTTTCCTTTCCTTTGTGTATTTTCTTAATTTCCCTTAGTGACTCCGCAAGAATGTTTCCTTTTTTTTTTTTAAATTGGGAAGTTAAATACCGTTTCATGACTCTCCTCTCTTCCCTGGTCACTTCCCTCTGCCTAAATCTTAAAATGCCTGTGTTCCCTAGGGTTCCATCTCATGACCTTTTCCTTTTCTTCTGGATGACTTCCAGATGATTTTAATTCACTCCCAGGTCTTCAGGTATATCAGCTATAAGCTGATGATTCCCAAAGCTAAATCATGAACAAGGTGATCTTTTTTTATATATGCCTAAGACACTCATTTCAACAAACTAACCTCATCTTCTGCCTCCATTCTGCTCCTCCTCCTGTTTCTCACCTTGTCCAATAGCAATGCTTTCCATGCAACAGCAAGCCAGAAATCTTGCCAGTCGTACAGGTTCCTCCTTTTTCCTTCCTCCTCCTATCAAGCAGTCATCAAACCCAGGGACTTAATTTTCTAAAATCTTTTTTCTCTCCCCTTCCAACTGCCTCCTTACCCAGGCCTGCATCCCTCCAATCTGTCTTCTGCATCACCTCCAGAGAACTCTTTCAGGGTGTACATCTGATAATGTCACTCCTTTGTATAAAATGACACCCATGGACTTCCTCTGTGACCTACACCATAATTGCACAACACTGTCTCTGCAATGGCCCCTGTGCAATCCCTGGCCCTGGAACTTGCATGTGCTACGGGTGAGGCCAAACATTTCAATGAATCAATCAATCAGTCAATCAATAACTGACCCCCCCCCCCAGTGGTTGTCTGATAAAACTCAAAACTCCTTCAATTCTCCTGTGGTGCAGCAGGTTAAGGATCCAGCTGCTGTCACTGCAAGGGCTTGGGTCACTGCAGGGGCTTGGGTTGCTGCTGTGGTGTGGATTCCATCCCTGGCCTGGGAACTTCCACATGCCCCAGGCAGAGCTCAAAAAAATAGAAAAAAAAAATCAAGGAATTCCCGTCGTGGCTCAGTGGTTAATGAATCCGACTAGGAACCATGAGGTTGCAGGTTCGATCCCTGGCCTTGCTCAGTGGGTTAAGGATCCGGCGTTGCCATGAGCTGTGGTGTAGGTCGCAGACGCGGCTCGGATCCCGCGTTGCTGTGGCTGTGGTGTAGGCCGGCAGCTACAGCTCCTGTTAGACCCCTAGCCTGGGAACCTCCATGTGCCGCAGGTGCGGCCCTAGATAAAGCAAAAAAAAAAAAAAAAAAAAATCAAAATCCTTAGCCTGGCATAAAAGTTCTCTCAGTGATATCTTTACTGTCCAAGGGCCTACTTGCCTCTTGCTTCTCACTACAGCATTCCCCCGATACCTCATGCTGCAATCACACAGAAACAGGACTCTAAGGCTCCCTCTCTCTTTGACCTTCCAGCTTTACACGTGTCTCCTGTCACCCCCAAATTCTGTCGAGCTCAGGCATCACAAAAGCGTCACATCTGTCACTTTCCCTGGCACCCTGGCTTTACACATGCCCCAACCCTCACTAGATCCCACCGACTTTATCAAGATTCAGTGCAGGCATCCCGATTTCTCGGATGCCTTGTTTCCCTAAATAATCTCAAATAACCCTGTATATACACCTCTATCAATTCACACTGTATTATAACTGTCTCTCTCACAAGACAAGAACAAGGAACAAGAGTTCCTCGAGGTCGGGGTTGTCTTCTTCTGCATCTTAAGTGCCTGGCACAGCACCTGACAAGCTAAAATCAAGCATATATATCATCCCCATTATTAAACCCCAAGGAAACAGGTCACAGTCACCCAAAAATAGACAGTCTAAAGGTGGCGCAGGCTGGGGCAGGGAGAGAACTATGGAAGGGGAAAGTCCGCCGGACCAGTCATGCTCTGCTCAAACCCAAGCGGAACGACAGTTTCACGAAGGCAGAGCCTGGCAAACCCGAACCGAAGGGCAGGAGGTAGTGATAGGAATATTTCCCGGTGTTGTCATTCAAAGGTCCCATCCAAGCCTCCGCCCCAGAGGAGGGCTGGGGCTGCGTGGAGCTCGCCCTCGCATCGCGCCCAGGCCCAGCTCCCCAGCCCGCGCCGCGATCCCAGCCCTGCAGTCTCACTTCTCCACATCCGCTGACTTCATGATGTGGGTCTTGGAAGCCGTCAGCTTCCACGGCCCGAAGGAGAAGTCCTGGTGGCTGCTCTGGAAGCCGTGGATCATCATGGCTGCGGAAGAGCCCGCGTGAGCCACACAGAACAGGTTGGAGCAGCGGCAGCAGCGACAGAGGACACCGGTCCCTCCGCCTCCCTCCCGCCCAGCCCCCTTGGCTTCCCAGCCGTTACCATGCCCGGCCCCGCCCCCTGCCGGCCGACCCGGACGCGGGGCCCTCCTTTCCACCTTCTTCTCCGCCCCTCAGCCTTTTGCTTCCGGGAGCAGTTGCCAAGGTTGCATGACTTACGTCTTACATCACGACGCACCGGAAAAAAGGCGGTGAGAAAATGCCGAGGGAGTAGGCTTCGGCGCAGGGGGTGTGGCCTTGGTGCCCCGCCCCCTGAACTCTTGGAATGACGTCATCTCGGGTCAAATTTTACGGAAGCTCAGTGGGGGAAAAGGGGACTGAACGTGATCCTAGCCGACTTTGCGAAGCGGGAAGTTACCTCGCGTGTTGGCGAATTGGTGTAGAGAGGAAATACCCTACGTTTTTCCCGATGACGCCGATATTTTAAAATGACTTAGAGTTTAGGAGTTTAGGCCAACATCAAGAGCTACCCGACTCAGAAGTGGACATCTAGTTGCTATTGATTAAGACTATCAAAAATTTCATCATTCAGGAGTTCCCGTCGTGGCGCAGAGGAAATGAATACGGCTAGAACCCACGAGGTCGTGGGTTCGATCCCTGGCCTCGCTCAGTGGGTTAAGGATCCAGCGTTGCCTTCCCTGCGGTCTAGGTCGCGGATGCGGATGGGATCAGGCGTTGCTGTGGCTGTGCGTAGGCCGGCAGCTGGAGCTTCGACTGGACCCGTAGTCTGGGAACCTCCATATGCCACGGGTGCAGCCCTAAAAAGCCAAAAAAAAAAAAAAAAAAAAAAGAGAAATCATCGTTCCGACATTTCAGGACTTTCCTGGTCTAGCTATCACCTAAGCACCTGGTAGAGTGGAAACAACACTTTAGACCCGGTGCTAAATGCTGTTTTGTGCATCCTTTGCAAGTCACTTAACTAATGGTTTTGGCTTCAGCTGCCTAAAATAATATGCTTTGCTGGCCTGGGAACTTCCACATGCCGGGGAGCCAAAATAAATTAGGAAAAAAAAAATCCTTTACTCTTAGGGCATCTATTAAATCTTTTTTTTTTTTTCTTGGCTTTTTAGGACTGTGTCCGAGGCATACGGAGGTTCCCAGGCTAGGGGTCAAATCCAAGCTACAGCTGCCAGCCTACACCATAGCCGCAGCAATGCTGGATCTGAGCATCATCTGCTATCTACACCGTAGCTCATGGCAGTGCCCGATCCTTAACCCACTGAAGCAAGGCCGGGGATCGAATCTTGAAATCTCAAGGATATTAGTTGGATTTGTTTCTGCTGCGCCACAACGGGAACTCCTCCCAAATCTTTCTTTCTGGTTTCATTTCCAACAACTCCCTCTCAGTCCTACTCACCAGCACTCAGGCCAGCCTTTGAGTCCTTACCCTTGCTGTTCTATCTGCATGAAACTGTCATCTCAGACCTGTCTCATTTCAGAGTCAACCTGGCACCTTTTAAAACTATAGATTCTCCAGTCCCCATCCCTTTCCCTACCCTGGGATGATCTGCCTTGGAATGATACATCTCCTAAAGGCTTTTTCTGAACCCTGGAGCTGGATTTAATCACTCCTTCCTCTTAGCCAACATGCTGATTTAATTTAACTTCACTCATTCCAGTTACCACTGTTTATTCATTCATCCAAATGAATGTCAAAAGTTGAGAATCTGCTGTTGGCCAGGCATTTGTTTTATTTTTACAAAACAGCACTCACACCCTTTCTTGTAGCAGAGATTGACAATGGAATCCCAAGACAGGATTTCAGTGATAGAGGTGGGACTCCCTGTACCTAAAAATGTATGTTATCCATCTGCCCAGTTTCATCTAAAATTTCAATTGCTTCTAGATAGAGCAACAGGCTACTTATTTGCTTTATCAGTCATTTATATCTTAGTGTAAATGATTTCATTATATCATTTTCCATGAGCTGGCCCTGATAGAGAAGTACCAGGCCACTCTGTCCAGAACTGAGTCAGTGCTTTCCCACCTACCCTTCCGAAACATTTGCCCCCTTCCAGAATTTCCCTGGACAAGATATGATGAAGACTTCCTATTAGAAAGGTATTTTTATTTAAATTTAAAATCTAACAAAGCAGCATTTCCGTGGCCTCCCATTATTAGAGGACTTTAAAATTCTTGGAGATACAAGAAAATGAATATTTAAAAGTATAATTTCAAGTATTCACATTTTAGAAGAAAGATATTTAGGCATAGATGGAATATTTTCAGTGCCAAGTTGAGAACCATCAATACAACAGTGTATCTACTTTATAAATCAGGTTCATTGGGGGGAGAGAGAGATTCATTTCAATCAAATTGACAAAGGATTTTAGAGCCATCACATCAAACCATATACTCTACAAGTTTGTCAAGATTCAGTTCTGAGAACAACCAACTGGTTTTTATAGAAATATACTCATTCAGCAAGCATTTTATTTTTTTTTGGCACTTATGGCAAAAACCATTGGGTATAAGGACACAGCGCTGAACAAAAAAAGGCAAGATCTTTTTCACTTTGGAGCTTACACTGTAATAGAGAAGGTAATAAGCAAACAATAATTTCAGACATGGATAAATTCTGTGCAGAACATTAAGCAAATTAAGTGTAAAAATTATGTGTGTGTGTTTGGGGGGGTGGGGAGCAGACTGTGTAAATGGAGTGATCAGAAGAGCCCTGTCTGTGAGGGAACACTCAAGCAGAGACCTGTTGGTGAGAAGAAAGATCCATGAGAAAGTCTGGAGGCAGAGCATTCCAGGCATCAGGTATTCAGGCCCAAAGGAAGCAGTGGGCTTGTCACATTTTAGGAAGAACAAGAAGGCCAGAGGGGCTGGAGTGGAAGCAACTGGGCAGTGTTCAGGAAGGCAGGTAGGTATAAGCCCTACCACATCCTTTCTTGGCAAACTTATCAAATGAACGTATAGTCCCTGAAAAAAAAAAAAAAAACATCGTTAAACAGAAGCTTACTGTCTCTAGCCTGTGCTATTTATGAAGCTCCAATGACTAGAGCTTAGATTGAGGTAAAATCTGCTTCCTTATTATTTATATTATTTTAACTTGGTTTTGCCCTTTGGAGTATCATGAAGCAAGCATATTCTAGTCCCTCTTCATCATGACTCTTCTTTTTTTGCAGCCTGTGGAAGTTCCCAGGCTAGGGGTCAAATTGGAGCTGCAGCTGCCAGCCACAGCCACAGCAACGCAGAATCCGAGCCGCATCCATGACCCCTACACCACAGCTCACAGCAACACTGGCTGGATCCTGAACCCACTGAGCAAGGCCAGGGATCGAACCCGAATCCTCATGGATACTAGTCGGGTTCATTACCGCTGAGACGCAGTGGGGTTCGCACTGTTGTTTAAAACAACTTTCATGCCTTCCCTTTTGTCTTCTCATTCAGCCATTTACTTATATATCTACCTATCGATTTATTCATTTTTCTGCTTATTTATTCAATGAATATTTATATTTCTGGGGTCTGAAACATAGTACTCGGAGAAAGACATAACAATGAAAAATATATAGGAGTTCCCGTCGTGGCTCAGTGGTTAACGAATCCGACTAAGAACCATGAGGTTGTGGGTTTGATCCCTGGCCTTGCTCAGTGGGTTAAGGATGCGGCGTTGCCGAGAGCTGTGGTGTAGGTAGCAGACGCGGCTCGGATCCTGCGTTGCTGTGGCTGTGGCGAAGGCTGGCAGCTACAGCTCCTGTTAGACCCCTAGCCTGGGAACCTCCACATGCCACGGGTGTGGCTCTACATAAAGGCAAAAAGACAAAAAAAAAGAAAGAAATAAAAATATATATAAGCTATGACATTCCTCAGCCTCAAGCAACTTTCTTCATCTGTGCCACTGAGAAAGGATCTGTAGATACGTAAGACATTCTCTATAGTTTCAAGTATAAGATTAGTTGTGCTCGGAGTTCCCGTCATGGCTCAGCAGTAACGAATCCAACTTGGAACCATGAGGTTGTAGGTTCGATCCCTGGCCTTGCTCAGTGGGTTAAGGATCCGGAATTGCCATGAGCTGTGGTGTAGGTTGCAGATGCGGCTCGGATCCCACGTTGCTGGGGCTGTGGTGTAGGCCAGCAGCTGTAGTTCCGATTAGATTCCTGGCGTGGGAACCTCCCACATGCCGCGGGTGCGGCCCTAAAATGACAAAAGACAAAAAAAAAAAAAAAAAAAGATTAGTTGTGCTCAAGTATGAGAAACAAAGTAAATATAATACTATATGACATCTGGGTAATAAAATGGTGTGTGTACTGGCCATGATACAGAAGGAAAGAGTAATTAATTCTCTCTATGCAGGCCAGAAATGACTTACAAAGGATCTGATGCCAGAGCAAGATTTTAAAGAGTCTACAAATGGTTTCACCAGGAGGGGACAGTCCACTTCATGGACAAGGAACAGCAGGTGCATAGGCATGGGACCATGGAACAGCATGGAATGTGTTAGGATCAGAAAAGTATTTGAGGACACCTGGAACATAAACTTTTACTGGGAGGGTACAGAGGATGAGGTAGGCATGGGCCAGATCATGAAGAAACTCAATGCTCTACTAAAGAACTTGGGATTTCTTACAGTGGGTGAATAGGGGGCCACTGCCTAGATGAGCCTTCTTGATGGCCTACACTTGTATCTTCAAAACAGGATACAGACAGGAGTTCCCATCGCGGCACAATGGAAACAAATCTGACTAGGAACCATGAGGTTGCGCGTTCGATCCCTGGCCTTGCTTAGTGGGTTAAGGATCCAGCATTGCTGCGAGCTGTGGTGTAGGCGCAGAGGCAGCTCAGATCCTGCATTGCTATGGCTGTGGCATAGGCTGGCAGCCGTAGCTCTGATTTGACCCCTAGCCTGGGAACCTCCATATGCCGCAAGTGCGGCCCTGAAAAGCAAAACAAAACAAAACAAGATACGAACACCAGATACACTGGAGTGGAGGAAGAAAATATTTATAATGATTTCATCATTTGGGGCCTCTATTTCTGTATATGTTTCATAATGTACATAACAAATCATTTATTCACATCGATTTTATTTATAAACAAATATTAGGATGCGTGCTCTGTTTTTTACAGATGTTAATGGCAAGTAATGCAAAGGCTTTGTGGACCATTGGCCTAACTGAAGGCAGTAGTAGAGGAGTTAGAGAGGACAGATGTGGGAGAGGTCCAGGTGACTGACTGAGTGAAAGAGAAGAAATATTCAGTCTGTGGCCTGGAGATTACAAAGCTGTAATCAGAAATAGTAGTCACTGATCTGCGTATTCTGTGATGATAAAGTAGAGCAACCACCAAGAGAAAATACATGGCCATAATGAAAAGAGAGGGGAAAAGAAGATTTTCTGAAAAGCCTGTGGAAAAGAAGTTTCAGATCTGTTTCAGCTCCCTTTGTTCCCTACCACATGTGAAATTTCATACGATGAGCATTGGCAGGGAATGCTAATACTGGTTTGATTTGGGGGCACTTCTGAGCAAATGATCACGGTTATTAAAGAGAATCAGTAGTGTTCAAGTGTGTTGGAGTGAATACCACATCAGTTATAATTTGATTTAACTCTCTCTTCTCAGAATGATTTCTTTTTGCACTATAGAATAGCATGCAGAAAGGTTGACCTGCTAATAATTCGGCCAAATTGCCCATCCACAGGGATGCCCCACTTCCCTTCCTTCAGAGAGGTTCGGAATCTGTGAACCAGTTCAGATCTGAGAATCAGGGGAAGGCTATGGCTCCCATGGTGGCACGATCCAAGTTTTTTAAAAAACTGTATTCAAGGTTGTGTTGGCAATATTGTTCGAGTAGAATCCTGAGGGTCTGTCTGTCTATTTCTGACCTAGGGACCCATTGTCAATTGCCCGTCCCCAGAGTCTGTGTAGGCCAGTTCATTCTGATGATTTCTTTGTTCTTGCTGCCTCTTACAATTACCATATTCACATTGCCTCTGGTTAATTACGTGCTCCTTTTCGGCTTTTGTCATCTCGGATATCCCTGCCTCCCTAGAGAAATCAAGAAGTCTGTTCTGATGGAACATCTCCACCGCCATCCCTGAACTACAGAAGTCAGCCATCAAAGCGCTTTCCACGGATGATGGTCCCCTTTTCATCAGTGTATTTCTTTTTTTTTTTTTTTTTGTCTTTTTTCCTTTATCTAGAGCCGCACCCGTGGCATATGGAGGTTCCCAGGCTAGGGGTCTAACAGGAGCTGTAGCCGCCAGCCTTCACCACAGCCACAGCAACGCGGGATCCGAGCCACGTCTGCAGCCTTCACCACAGCTCACGGCAATGCCCGATCCTTAACCCACCGAGCAAGGCCAGGGATTGAACCCGCAACCTCGTGGTTCTTATTCGGATTCGTGAACCACTGAGCCACGAAGGGAACTCCCATCAGTGTATTTCTTGATAAAGAACATGTCCTTTTGTCCTCCTAGGGGACAAAATTAGAAAGTGGATGAGCAGGTTACATGTGGGAAATTCACTCCAACATTCTTATCACTCTATGTTTTTGCTTTACTTCTACATTAAACCAACAAAAATCTGTATCTCTGGTTCTGTCATCAGCGGTCATGGTTGAATTCAGGTTTCACAAGACCCAGCTGTTCACGCCAGCATGACATTCCTCGCTCGCTGGATCACTATTCTCAGATTTTATTCCCACACTTGGCTCCTGGGATTTTTCCAATATAAATTAGCAAAATATTGCAGTCTTCTTGCTGTTTATGAATTCTGGATTTGCTTTTGCAACTTGTCCTCTGGGTGTGCTGAGAGTATGTATAGTTAAGGATTTAAGGGCAGGAAGTGGTAGGTGTGGGGCACAGAAAGAACCGGAACCCTTTTGCAAATTATCTGCCTCACATGAGATCATCTTAAGAGTTTCCAAGCAAAGCAGGACCATCTCAGAGAGAGAAAGAGGAGCTGGGGATTGCAGGTTGGGGATGTTTGAAGTTTTCCCAAATCTTGCAACTCAAAATTTCCCACTCCTGGTCCAATAAATGTCCTAAAGTCTCATAGGCCACCTGCATACCAGCAAACTGAACTTGTGTGATAAGTCAGCCACCTGCAGGATTGTCACTGAAGTTCATTGTCTGCTATTTCAGCCTAGCAGTGTTAAGAAGCCAGAGCTACTTATAACAGGCCACTCTAGAAACTCCCTCGTTTTCTGGCTTACAATGCACTAAGCCAAGGATTTAAGTTATGCATTCTGTTCCTCTTCAGTCATTCCCCTGAAATTTTTAGCTTGCATAGTTCACAAAATCTATTCATCTGTGTTACTGTCTTCCTCTTTTTTTTTGTCTTTTTGCCTTATCTAGGGCCGCACCCGCGGCATATGGAGGTTCCCAGGCTAGGGTTCTAACAGGAGCTGTAGCCGCCGGCCTTCGCCACAGCCACAGCAACGCGGGATCCGAGCCGCGTCTGCGACCTACACCATAGCTCACGGCAACGCCGGATCCTTAACCCACTGAGCAAGGCCAGGGATCGAACCCGTAACCTCATGGTTCCTAGTCTGATTCATTAACCACTGAGCCACGACGGGAACTCCACTGTCTTCCTCTTAAATAACATAAGGACCTTGGATGCTTTAACTCTGACTACCCTTCTCATTTGATATGTTGTTCACCTCCTGTGTCTTAAAAAACATCCGCTCTCGGGCTGCCTGTTTAACTAATCATCTAAACTGAAATTTTGCAAAATTTTCGAAGGGAACTGTGTTTATATCAAAACACAACAGAGGAGGTGGCCGTTGGAACCAACTCTTCCATTCTGAAGTAGAAGAAAAGGAAGGTGGGTGGGGAGAGCAGAAGTATGAGATGGCAGGAGGGTCCCTGGGTACAGAGAGAGCGGAGAGCCACGGGGAGTTGACTGAAGAACTAGAGATGTCTCCAGAGTTAAATACCCCCCAGTTTACTGATGATGAGAAGGTTATACACAAAAACACATTCCCTAAGGGAGTAACTCAGTCGAGTTACTTTGGGTTGAAAATAATAGAAACCCTCTTCAAACCAGCTTTAGCAAAGTAGTCTATTCTTTAACAAAGAGAGAATGGGTGTAAGAATTTGGGGCTACCTCGTGGAACACGAGGAGAAAGTGGATAACCAGTCCTCAGGAAGGAAGGAATCGGGAGCTGGTCAGCCCGGCACAGTTTCTCTCCAAGGCTCCTAGTCATCCTCTCCTTTCTCTCCCGTCTGTGCCTGTGCTTCCTTCTTCTCCCTCCGTAGGTCATCTCCCTCTGCTGCTCTTTGTGTGGGGCCCCCAGAGCTTCCCAGTAGACACTTTAATAGCTGTCTCTTGGTTCACATTTCAAAGCACCGGAGGAGAGAATCTGATTGGCTCAGCTTGAGTCAGGTGTCCAGCGTGGCTGACTCAACAGTGACAAGAAGGGGCCAGGAGGGGAGTTCCCTTGGTGGCTCAGTGGTTAACAAATCCAACTAGGAACCATGAGGTTGCGGGTTTGATCCCTGGCCTTGCTCAGTGGGTTAAGGATCCGGCGTTGCCATGAGCTGTGGTGTAGGTCGCAGACGCGGCTCGGATCCCTCATTGCTGTGGCTGTGGCGAAGGCCGGCGGCTACAGCTCCTGTTAGAACCCTAGCCTGGGAACCTCCATATGCCGCGGGTGCGGCTCTACATAAAGGCAAAAAGACAAAAAAAAAAAAAAAAAAGAGATGGGGCCAGGTGGATATAAACCCGTTTGGGGTTTGGAGACAGTGGTTCTCAGGGAGAGGCACATACCCACCCTCAGTGTCTGTAACAAGGGGCTTTGAGCTGATTAGGGGAGGAACAGAAGGATTTTTAAGTGTGTAGTACTGCTGGTAGAGGCAAACCCATTCATTCATTTGGGGCAGAAAATATTAGAATGGGATATAAAAAAAAGTTGAAAGAACAGTTATGAAATTTATTTATTTTTATTATTATTTTTTAGGGCCACACCCAAAGCATATGGAAGTTCCCAGGCTAGGGGTCCACTCTGAGCTGCAGCTGCTGGCCTACGCCACAGCCACAACAGCACTGCAACCTACGCCACAACTCTCGACAATGCCATATCCTTAACCCACTGAGCGAGGCCAGGGATGGAACCCACATCTACCCACACACTATTTCGGATTTTTAACCCATTGAGCCACAGTTGTTACTCCAGAAATTATAAAATTTCATCTCTACCTACTTCATCGTTTTTTTTTTAATTGCCAAAAGCAGACCTAATACCTAAACAATACCTTGGCAAGGTTTGAGGATCCACAAAAGGATGGATTAAAGGTGAGTATTTTGGTACTCCTGGATGCGGTGGAACCTCAGTCAGAAGTCAGAATTAAATCAACTGTATGGGAGTTCTCATCGTGGCGCAGTGGAAACAAATCTGACTAGGATCCATGACGTTGCGGGTTCGATCCCTGGCCTCGCTCAGTGGGTTAACGATCCGGTGTTGCCATGAGCTGTGGTGTAGGTTGCAGACGCGGCTCGGATCTGGTGTTGCTGTGGCTGTGGCGTAGGCTGGCAGCTACAGTTCTGATTAGACCCCTAGCCTGGGAACCTCCACATGCCGCGGGTGCGGCCCTAAGAGGACAAAAGACAAAAAATAAAAATAAAAAACAAACAGAAAATAAATCTACTGTATGTAGGCTCACCCAATATGCAGAACTCCAGAGCAGCCCTTCAGTTCCTTGACAGCAGAAACAGAACCCAGTGTACACCCATTTGAATTATGAGAAATCGACATGAGAATGAACACTCCTACTTAGGCTTCTGAGGCATTTCTTTTTATGTGTATGTGTGTGTCTGTCTTTTTGCCTTTTCTAGGTCTGCACTCATGGCATATGGAGGTTCCCAGGCTAGGGGTCTAACAGGAGCTGTAGCTGCCGGCCTTCGCCACAGCCACAGCAACGCGGGATCCGAGCCACGTCTGCAACCTACACCACAGCTCAACGGCAACGCCGGATCCTTAACCCACTGAGCGATGCCAGGGATCGAACCCACAACCTCATGGTTCCTAGTCGGATTCGTTAACCACTGAGCCACGACGGGAACTCCCTGAGGCATTTCTTTATGAGGATTTATGTGAACTCTTCACCTGCCTGCAGGACTGCTGGGCCCAAGGCAACAGGAGCCACCATATGGCCATCCTAACAGCAGTCACTAGTCCACTATAGTTTGTTCTCCCAAAGCACTCTGCAGGCTTAGAGTGGAAGTCATCTCAGGAACCAGTGACATTGTTCGTACTGATTTTGTTGTTGTTGTCTTCAGGGTGATTTGGGGGGCATTAAAGTTTTAATTACATAAAGATTGTAGTGATTTTCTGTGTATATATAATACATGTACACGTTGTGAGCATAGATTTAAGTGGATGGCATGCAACAGTGGCAAAAGAGCTGATGGAACATAGATAAATCATCCTATTTTACAACAATTTATAAAGCGAAACAGTGGCACAGTATCATTGTTGCAAGTATTAATGTTAACTCTTGGAGTAACTGTGTTCATTTTATAGAGAATTGGTATTTTAATATAAATAAGCATTCATTTGGGGACTCAGGAAAACACAGGGGCAGCAAATATAGACTTTTCTAAGTCTTTTTAGAAAAGACTTTTCTAAAAAAATAATTATAGATGATTTACAGTGTTCTATCGATCTCTGCTGTACAGCAAAGTGACTCAGTTATACATATATATACATTATTTTTTTCTCATTATTCTCCATTGCGTTCTGTCACAAATGATTCGATACAGTTCCCTGTGGTATACGGCAGGACCTCATTGCTTATCCATTCCAAATGCAATAGCTTGCATCTAACCCCAAATTCCCAGTCCATCCCACTCCCTCCCCCTCCCCCTTAGCAACCACAAGTCTATTCTTTACGTCCATGAGTTTGTTTCTTTTCTTTAGATAGGTTAGTTCATTTGTGCCGTATATTATATTTCAGATATGATATCATATGGTATTTGTCTTTCTCTTTCTGACTTACTTCATTCAGTATTAGAGTCTCTAGTTCTATCCATATTGCTGCAAATGGCATTATTTTGTTCTTTTTTATGGCTGAGTAGTATTCCATTGTATATATGTACCACATCTTCTTAATCCATCCATCTGTCGATGGAAGATTATGTTGTTTCCATGTCTTGGCTATTGTGAATAGTGATGCAGTGAACATACGGGTGCCTGCATCTTTTTCACTGAAAGTTTTGTCTGGATATATACCCAGGAATGGGATTGCCGGATCATATGGTAGTTTTATATTTAGTTTTCTGAGGTCCCTCCATACAGTTTTCTATGGTAGTACCATAAAAGACTTTAATGCGAGGTCTTTTTTAAAGATGGTGAGAAAATTTAAAAAAAAAAAAAAAGAGTTCCTGTTGTGGCACAGTGGAAACAAATCTGACTGGTATTGAGGAGGACGCAGGTTCAATCCCTGGCCTTGCTCAGTGGGTCAGGGATCCGGCGTTGCTCTGAACTGTGGTGTAGGTTGCAGATGCAGCTCGTATCCTCGCATTGCTGTGGCTATGGCATAAGCCTGCAGCTGTACCTCCGATTGGACCCCTAGCCTGGAAACTTCCATATGCTGTGGGTGCAGCCCTAAAAAAGCAAATATATATATATATATATATAGAGAGAGAGAGAGAGAGAGAGAGAGAGAGAGAGAGAAAGAAAATCACAGAAGTGCTGGAGCGCTGGTTGACCAGTTCTATCCCTTAAGTCACTCAGGCCAGCATCCTGGTGAGCACTGATTAGGCTGCAGTCTGGTCTGTTGACTCCACCTGCTTAATACCTCTGGAGTCTGACCCCTCCCTCCATCCCACCACAGCGTTGCTTCAGGCCATCATTATTTCCCTCCTGGATTACTACTGCAGCTCCTAACTTCTCCTTCCATTCTCGCCCTCCTCCTCTCTCTCTTTCACCTTGCAACCAGAGTGAATTTCCAAAATGCAGCTGTCATCATGTTGGGGTTTTTGTTATTGTTGTTGTTCTTTGTTTTTGCTTACAACCTTTCAGTGCTCTTAAGGTAGATACATGATCCAAAGAACTGATGTTCTGGACTCCGCTTACCTCTCCAAACTCAGCGGACAATCCTTAGCTCTAGAATCCCACGATACTGGGCTAGCTCAGTTTCTTCCATATGATGCTACGATCCATTCCTTTCACCCTCCCAATCCCTTCCCTTCTCTCCTTCCCTCCCTCCCCCCGCCCCTTCCCCATCCTCTCTCTCTCTCTTTGGTCCTTTGCTCAGCTCCTTCCTGGGCTGAGACTGCCCCTCAACCCACACCGTCTGGCTCACTCATTCGTCCCTTTAGAATCAAGCCCTGGTGCTCTGTTTCTGAGAAAGCCGTCCCTCACTATTCCCTGCCCACTCCCCCAGTCAGAAGGAGATGCCTCTCTGGTGCTCTCGTACTCTCTATTTAGCATCATCAGAGCTCTTATCTCATTGTATGGTAACTGTCCGCTTGTTTGTTTCCCTCGATACAGTATAAGCCAGTGGTTTTCAAATGTTAGTGTGCAACAGAATTACTTTGGAGGGTTTATTATAACAGATTAGTGGGCCTCATTCCCAGAGTTTCTGAATCACTGGGCCTGGGGAGGAGGGTCTGATAATTTGCATTTCTTTCTTTCTTTTTTTTTTTTTTTTTTGGATGTGCCCGAGGCATGCAAAAAGCTTCCTGGCCAAGGACTGAACCCATGCTGAAGCTGAAGCCTGTGCCACTGCTTTGGCAAGGCCAGATCCGAAACCCACTGTGCCACGAGGGAACTTCTTAATTTGCATTTCTAATAAATTCCTAGGTGACAATGATGTCGCAGGTCTAGAAACACATATCAAGAAACACTGCTAGGGAGTTCCTGTTGTGGCTGAACAGGTTATGAATCCAACTAGTTTCCATGAGGATATGGGTTCAGTCCCTGGCCTCACTCAGTGGTTTAAGAATCTGGCTTGCCTTGAGCTGTGGTGTAGATCACAGACTCAGCTCAGATCCTGCGTTGCTGTGGCTTTGGCGTAGGCTGGCAGCTGTAGCTCCAAGTGGACCCCTAGTCTGGGAACTTCCATATGCCACAGGTGCAGCCCTAAAAAGGTTAAAAAAAAAAAAAACACTGCTAGGAGTTTCCACTGTGGCTCAAGTGGGTTAAGGATCCAGCATTGCCGAGGCTGTGGCACAGGATGCAGCTGCAGCCCGGATTAGATCTCTGGCTGGGGAACTTCCATATGCCATGCCATGGGTGTGGCTGGAAAAAAAGAAAGGAAGAGAACCACTGCTATAAGCCCTTATGTGGGAGAGGCTGTGACTGTGCAATTTCTAGTGCCGTTTTTGGCACAAGATAAGCCTTGAATGGATACTTGTTGAATAAATAAGCCAAGGAAGCTAATGTGAACTATTAGCAGCGTATTACTGCGCAAGCTTTGTCTCTGGGCTCATCACATCTCTTGTGCTCTGCGTTTACTGTTACATCAACACCCTACGAGCAGTGAGTTCATTACAACTGTCCCTGGCTTCCTGATGCAGGTCTGATCATTGCAGAACCTCATTCAGGTCTCCTGACCTCTGCTCTGCAGATCTTGCTTCTTACCCTCATCGGTTAAAACTCGCTTTTCCTCTGCCCCATAATCTCAGTACTCGTTAAGCAGCTAGCAAAACCATCTTATAAACTAATTTAAATAAGGGTACTAGTGATTTTTCATGTCCCTCCAGTTTAATTATGAACTTATATATCTTTTAGATGTAATTGATGGCACCCTAAAAATTAGCAGGTGCATGCAGCCTTCAATTTTGAGATAAATGCCTTTTCAAATCACTTTTTAAAAAAATGAATAAGTAATTTGATTCCTTTTTATTTATTTATTTATTTTAATTGAAGTATGCAATGCTATGTTAGTTTCTGGTAAACAGCAAAATGTTATATATATACTCTTTTTCATATTCTTTTCCATTACGGTTTATTATAAGATATCAAATATAGTTCCCTGTATATACTAGGTAGGACCTTGTTGTCTATTTTATATATAGTAGCTTGTTAATTCTGATCTCCTAATTTAGCCCTCCTCTCCCTCGTCCCCCTTTGGTAGCTGTAAGTTTGTTTCTGTTTCTGTTTTGTAAGTTCACGTGTAATCATTTTAATTTATTTTATTTTTATTTTTAGGGCCTCACCCGCAGCATACGAAAAGATCCCAGGCTAGGAGTCGAATCAGAGCTACAGCTGCCAACCAGCTTATGCCACTACACCACAGCCACAGCAATGTGGGATCTGAGCCGTGTCTCTGGCCCACACCACAGCTCACAGCAACACCAGATCCCCAACCCACTGAGCGAGGCCAGGGATCAAACCCACATCCTCATGGATACTAGTGGGATTTGTTTCCACTGCACCATGTATCATATTTTATTTTATTTTTTAATTTTTTTGGTCTTTTTGCCTTTTTCTAGGGCCACACTCATGGCATATGGAGGTTCCCACGCTAGGGGTCTGATTAGAGCTGTAGCCGCCAACCTACACCACAGCCACAGCAACGCGGGATCCGAGCCACGTCTACAACCTACACCACAGCTTACGGCAACACCGGATCCTTAACCCACTAAGTGAGGCCAGGGATCGAACCTGCAACCTCATGGTTCCTAGTCAGATTCATTAACCACTGAGCCACGATGGGAACTCCCCATGTATCATATTTTAGATACATATGTAAGTGATACCATATGATATTTGTCTTCTCTGTCTGATGTATTTTACTTAGTATGATAATCTCTAGGTCCATCCATGTTGCTATGAATTTATATTTGAACAGGTCTCTTCAGTGTCTTTTTGCAAAGATGAAGACTTTTTTTTAAAAGTTTAGGCCTGTGACTGGATTTATTCATTCATTCATAAGCATCTGTTGAGATCCAGCAATGACACAGGAGCTGTGCTGGGTCCTGAGGAATCAAAGATAAATAAGAAAAGTACTTGCCAGGAGTTCCCTTTGTGGCTCAGTGGTTAACGAATCCGACTAAGAACCATGAGGTTGCGGGTTCGATCCCTGGCCTTGCTCAGTGGGTTAAGGATCCGGTGTTGCCGTGAGCTGTGGTGTAGGTTGCAGACGCAGCTTGGATCCCGCGTTGCTGTGGCTGTGGTGTAGGCCGGTGGCTACAGCTCCTGTTAGACCCCTAGCCTGGGAACCTCCATATGCCGCAGGTGCGGCCCTAGATAAGGCAAAAAGACAAAAAAAAAAAAAAAGAAAGTAAAGTACTTGCCCTTAGGAACTTAATTCCACACATAGAAGACAGACACATAATCGGTTCTCCAATGCCAGTAGACACATAGATAACGTGCGATGGGTATATAAGGAAAGGAGCTACTGACCTGAGGAATGGGTGTAGGATTCTCACATGAAAGACAGAAAGCCATGACTCCCTGACAAAGAAGACGAAGGAACAGTGTGGTGTCTTAGGTAAACTCCAGGTCGTTTGGAAGGTGAGACCATATCAACGTAAGTTATCCTCTGAAAAAAAAATTGTAGTTGATTTACAATGTTGTATTAGTTTCTGGTATACAGCAAAGTACATATATATTCTTTCCATAGGAATGATTTATCACAGGATATATAGTACATACCCCTGTACTATACAGTAGGATCTTATTGTTTATTTTAAATACAAGTAGTTTCTATTTGTTAGTCCCAAACTCCCAATTTATCCCCCCCCCACACTCCCTTTCCACTTTGGTAACCCGAAGTGGTTTCCTATGTCTGTCAGTCTGTTTCTGTTTCATAATTAAGTTCATTTCTCTCGTGCTTTAGATTCCACGTAGAAGTGATAGCGTGTGGTATTGTCTTTCTCTTTCAGGCTTACTTCACTTAGTGCGATAATCTCTAGGTCCGTCTGTGTTGCTGCAAATAGCATTATCTCATTCTTTTTTAATGTCTGAGTAATATACCAGTGTGTGTGTGTGTGTGTGTGTGTGTATACACATTGCATATTTCTGTATCCATTCATCCGTCAAAAGACATTTAGTTTCCTTCTATTTCTTGGCTATTTTAAATAGTGCTGCTATAAACACTGGGGTGCAAGTATATTTCCAAATTATAGTTTTCTCCAAATATATGCCCGGGAGTGGGGTTGCAGACTCATATGGCAACTTTATTTTTAGTTTTGGGTTTTTTTTTTTTGTTTTGGGGGGGTTTGTTTTGTTTTGTTTTTGATTTCTTACGACCACACCTGCGGCTTACGGAAGTTCCCAGGCTAGGGGTCTAATCTGAGCTACAGCTGCCGGCCTACACCACAGCCACAGCAACACGGGATCCGAACCACGTCTACACCACAGCTCACGGCAATGCCGGATCCTTAACCCACTGAGCAAGGCCAGGGATCGAACCTGTGTCCTCATGGATACCAGTGGGGTTCCTTACTGCGGAGCCACAAAGGGTACTCCTGTTTTTCAGTTTTTTAAGTAACCTTCATACTGTTCTCTGTAGTGACTGTGTCAACTTTTACATTCCCGCTAACGGTGTAGGAGAGTTCCTTTTCTCCATACCTTCTCCAGCGTTTTTGTCTTTCTTTTTCTTTTTCAGTGGCACCTGTGGTATATGGAAGTTCCCTAGCCAGGGACTGAATCCGAGCCACCGCTGTGACCTACACCACAGCTGTGGCAATGTCAGATCCTTAACCCACTGCACCACAGCAGGAACTCCTCCAGCATTTATTATTTGTAGACTTTTTGATGAGCATTCTGACTTGTGTGAGCTGATGCCTCACTGTAGTTTTGATTTGCATCGCTCTCATAATTAGTGACCAACATACCTTATTCTCATTCAAAAACCGTTCAGGTCTTTTTGTTTGTTTGTTTTGGCTATAGATAAGTAGTAGTGAATCTCATTAGGTTAAATAATTTTATAACATTTTAAAAGAGAGATTTCTGACAACCCAATTATTCTAAGATCTCAACAATGAAACCATATTTCATTTTTCTTCCCCTAGGGCCACACCCGTGGCATATGGAGGTTCCCAGGCTAGGGAGTCGAATCGGAAGTACAGCCACTGGCCTTCGCCACAGCCACAGCAACGTCAGATCCGAGCCACGTCTGCAACATACACCACAGCTCACAGCAACGCCGGTTCCTTAACCCACTGAGCGAGACCAGGGATTGAACCTGCAACCTCACAGTTCCCAGTCGGATCCATTAACCTCTGTGTCCGTAGGGGAACTCCTGAAACCCTATTTCTAATAAAACAATTTGGGAGGCCTTTTATTTATTTTTTGTTACAGGAAATAAAACTTTGTTTTTGTAATTAAACATCAAGAATTCCAAATGATTTCCTATGCATGTCACACGAACAGTGAGAAAACCATCATTCCGAGGAGCAGATAAGTCTAGCGGCTGATCCACGCTGCAGAGGCGCAGACTAGCACGCAGCCCCTGGTGGCCACCCTGCCCCCAAGACTGAGAACAGTCCTGGGTGCCCACCCACAATGGGCCTTGGGGCCTTTGCAGTGGGGGTTTCTGTGTCTCGGGAACTCCAACAGGTCCCAAAGGAGTGCCTGCCCTGCCTGTCCCGGGCCTCCTAGCCACTCCTCGGGGACGATCAGACTGTCCTCACAGGCCCATGACTCCCAGGGTTAACTCACACCACTGTCCCGAGCACGAGCACACGAAAGCCACAGCCCAAGGGCAGGCAGGAGGCGCCCGCCGGGCAGCGCTCGCTCAGCTGACCTGAACCTTACTGGTTTCCCAGACCCCCCAAAACAAGTTCAACTGTAAACATACCAGCAGTTAGCTTCATATACTCAAGAGCATTCTGCAAAGACGACAAGGAGAGGGCGATGCAGCGTCAACTCGGTCCCTTGCAACACTTACTGGGAGGCCTTTTAAAACTGGGTTTATTTTCCCTGAGCAAACTCTGATGGGAGGAATGGGGCCCTTGAATTTCCCAAGGGTCAGAAAGAGCCAGTTTAGAACTCAGCCTTTCTTCCAGAATCTCCATGGTAAACCCTAGGTGCAGATAGAGAGTACCTGTAATTCACATATGGGAGAACTGGGCTGAGTCTTCATAAACACATTGTATCACCCAGAGCTGAAAATATTCTGTCTGATTCCCTGTGTGTCACAACCAGAAGGATAACTAATAAAATGACTGTTTTTTGTGTCTCGGTGGTATGACTCTACCTTCCAAAAGAACCACACTGAACTAAACCAGAGCTGTACAGGCTGTCTCTACCCGCCATATCGTCTCCGTTCTCCCAGTTCCAAGTAACTCTGAATTCCCCATTAATTTATCCATTACGTTGAAGCTATCGTCAATTTTGAGCTCTTCAGGGACAGAGATCTTTGTCTTCCTCATGTTTATATACTTAGGGCCGGTCTGTTCTGGGACTGTCATTCCACAAAACTCTCCAGGAAATGGTCAGATGATCTAGGGTTTGGTTAATGGGAAGAAAGGCCAGAGAGGGGATGGGATGGATCCACAAAATCAAGACGGCAACTGGGGAGTTCCTGTCGTGGCTCAGTGGTTAACGAATCCGACCAGGAACCATGAGGTTGCGGGTTCGATCCCTGGCCTTGCTCAGTGGGTTAAGGATCCAGCGTTGCCGTGAGCTGTGGTGTAGGTTGCAGACGCGGCTCGGATCCCGCGTTGCTGTGGCTGTGGCAAAGGCCAGCAGCTACAGCTCCTGTTAGACCCCTAGCCTGGGAACCTCCATATGCCGCGAGTGCAGCCCTAGATAAGGCAAAAAAAAAAAGAAAAAAAAAGAAAGGGAGGAGCAGGGCATGCTAGT